>CAUOFW020000729.1:0-208146 GCA_963454935.2 Ilex paraguariensis | reverse complement strand
TGTGAAAAATCCTGCCACATTGTTTACAAGCATCCAGTCGTTGACACGACCAATGTTTAACAAAAGTGATTCTTTCACACAATGGTTTTGCTTGTTCTTCCGGATTTTAAATTTTCTCAAAACTCTTGTCTTTCTCATTATCACAGCATGTACATCAGATGGAAAAGTGCGTAAAATGCCTAAACTGAACCAAAAAAAGTTTACTATCCATGTTTGCTAAACTAAAGACACCTTATCTGATTCTTTAAACGTCTGTCAGTCACAGAGACGATTGAAGCTGCATTTGATATGATCATGAAAAATAAGCAAAAAATACTGTAAAAATACGCAATCCAAAATAAAATAAACATAAATTATTTTTTTTAAATGCAGAACTGTGAAATGTTCAGATACAAAAACTATAATTGCAAATACGAAACTAGAACAAACTGGAACTGTTGATCACACCTCCCAACCTAAACTGAATATTGTTCCCAATGTTTCGAATTTATCAGTGTATGGAGTTTGGAAATGAAGTTGTAAGGTAGAGATCTATTTATCTGCCGAAACCTACAAACAAAACACAATAATTAATCATCTTTAGGGAGATCTAGGCTAGGTTGGAAACCCTTTCACCCTAAGTGCGAAACAAGAAAAACACCCATGTACAAATACAAACATATAATATAAATCATTAAACAAAGGATTGGGTCTTCGGAGTATATGGTCATGGATTTGCACGGGGTGGGTTGTTTTTACAGAAAACAAAGAACAATGAAGAAGAAAAGAAGAATAAAAGAAGAAGAAGGGGGGCCAACACCGGTGGATGAGAAAAAAGAGCAAAAGGGTTGGAGGCCTTATATAAAGGCGTCCCAGCGAGTCGGGTTGGGTTGGTTTTTTCCTAACTCGATCCGTTTGAGTGTGGGCAGGTGCGAATATTTGCGGAATATTTTGGATCTATTAAAAAAATGGTTTTCACATCTTTAATAAAGTTTTCAAAAAATGGTTTCAGATGCTGACCATTGACAGTAAAGATATTATCGAAACAAACATAATAAGACTATTGAATAAATTTGAAATTTAAGAATTGTTTCTTGAGTAAATGTAAGTTCTTTTCAAAAAAAAAATATTTGGCCCTAAAGCTCTCATGGGTCCTTACTCATTTCCACTATTTATGTCAACTTAAAATATGAATTCAATCCGTTAAATTGTTAAAATTACACATTCAAAGAGCACATATGGTTGAGTTCAAAAATAGATACATATGTGATATTCACGCATAGGATTCACTTCTATAATATGCTCATGTGCTTAAGGTTCAAAACAAAGATTAACATATCATCTAACCCAAACACTTTTAATAAGGGAATTATGATCAACATTCAGATGTTTTTTGCAAAAATTTTTAAATTTTTCGCATAATTTGCACCAATGTAAACAAAAATCTATATGATATGTAAAAGGTGAATTTTCACCCAAAAAATTGGTATTATCTAAAAAATTCTCACAAACATTGGTGTAACATGCAAATGGTGTACCTCACCCCCTAACTTGATTCATGTATTGTCCTTAATGCAACAAAAAGATATGATATTCAATGACGGACAGTAAAAGATGAGTAGGGTTAGAGAACACCTGACACTTGAGTTTTGACCAACGCACCAATATTTGAAACTAAAAAAAAAACAATGTTATACGACCAAGTAAAGTAAGTAACATAAAAAATAAAAATAATATTAGTAAATAAAAAGACTGTGCACTAAAAAGAATAAAAACTGGTTACTCCACTAATTTCGGATACACCGGATCCGTCAAGTCCTCCTCCACTCCTTGTCCTTCAAAACCCTCAAAAAATGGCTTAAGTCTTTGGCCAGTTGCCTTGAATGTTTGGCTATTCTCAGGATTTGTGACTTTCATAGCTTTATTAGGGTAGGCCACCTTGACAAGATAGGGGCTATCCCAATGGGATCGGAGTTTGCCTTGAAAAATCGAGAGACGATAGTTGTAAAAGAGCACTTTTTGGCTGGGCTCGAATGACTTCCATACAATGAATTTGTCATGAAAGATCTTAGCTCGCTTTTTTGAAATTTTAGAGCTCTCATACGCGTCTCTTCGCATCTCTTTTAGTTCATTCAATTCTAGCTTCCTATGCTCTTTAGTCATTCTCAAATTGTAGTTCAAAGTCTTTATGGCCCAATAAGCCTTGTGTTCCATCTCAACTAACAAATGACAAGCCTTTTCATAGACGAGCCGATAGGTAGACATGCCTAAGATAGTCTTGTAGGCGGTGCAGTAAGCCCATAGGGCATCAATCAGTCTGCCAGACCAATCTTTCCTATTTGGGTTAACCGACTTCTCTAAGATATTCTTGATCTCCCTATTAGCCAATTCGGCTTGACTATTGGCTTATGGGTGGTATGAGGTGGACACCTTATGTGTGACACCATATTTGTGCATCAAAGACGCAAATGGTCTGTTATAGAAATGTGATCCACCGTTACTTATCATTGCACGAGACATTGCAAACTTGAAAAAAATGTTCTCCTTGAGAAACTTGACCACGACTCGGTGGTCATTGGTCTTGGTTGGGATAATCTCCATCCACTTGGACACGTAGTCCACTGTCAGTAGAATGTATAGATAGCCAAACGACATAGGGAAGGGACCTATGAAGTCGATGCCCCAACAATCAAATATTTCTATAACAAGTACAGGGGAGAGGGGCATCATGTTCCTTTGGGTCACACTATCTAAACGTTGACATCTATCACATTCTTTACAAAATGAAAAACAATCTTTTATCAGATAGGGCCAGTAAAAACCTGACTGTAGGATTTTTGCTGAAGTTTTCTTTGCAGAGAAATGGCCACCGCATGCCTCTAAATGACAGAAAGCACAGACATCCCGCTGTTCATTCTCCGGTACGCATCTCCACATGACTTGGTCAGGATAGTACTTGAACAGGTATGGGTTGTCGAAGTAAAAGTACTTCACATTCGCCATGAATCTCCTTTGATCCTCCGGGCTCCACTGCGGTGGTATTTGTCCTGTTGCAAGATAGTTATAGATGTCAGCATGCTATGGACAAATAGAATGAATTGAAAGTAATTGCTTATCAGGGAAGAAATCTGGGATAGGAGTGTGCTCCTCGGCCTTTTGCACCACCAGTCAAGATAAATTGTCCGCCACCACGTTCTCCACTCTCTTCTTGTCTTTGATTGTCAGATTGAACTCTTAGAGTAGGAGGATCCACTTGATAAGTCTTGGTTTGGCGTCCTGCTTAGACAATAGATACTTTAAAGTAGGATGATCAGTATAAACAACTATAGGTAAACTAATGATGTAGGACCGGAATTTTTTCAGTGCAAATACTACTGTTAGCAACTCATTTTCAGTGGTAGTGTAGTTCATTTGAGCTTCGTTGAGTGTTTTGTTTACATAGTATATTACATAAGATTTATTCTCCTCCCTTTGACCCAACACTGCGCCGGTCGTGTAATCACTCGCGTCGCACATAAGCTCAAAAGGTAAATCTCACTTGGGTGGTCACATAATCGGAGGTGTGACAAGCCTGCTTTTGAGTTTTACAAAAGATGCCTCACAATCATCCGATTACTCGAATGGGGCATCCTTAGACAATAAATTGGTCAAAGGTCGGGCCAATGCACTAAAATTCTTAATGAAACAATGGTAAAATCCAGTATGGCCTAGAAACGACCTGATATCCTTGACGACTTTCGGCGTGGGGAGGTTGGAGATGGCCTCCACCTTTGATTTGTTAACTTTGATCCCTTTCACCGAGATGATGTGCTCGAGAACAATTCTTGTATCACCATGAAGTGACACTTCTCCCAATTCAAAACTAAGCTCTTCTCTTCACATCTTTTCAGAACTTTCTCCAAATTCTCCAAGCACCCACTGAAAGAATCCTCAAAGACTAAGAAGTCATCCATAAATACCTCAACAATCTTTTCCAACATATCACTAAAGATTCCCATCATGCAACGTTGAAAGGTTCCAGGGGCATTACATAGCCCGAAAGACATGCGACAGTAAGCAAAGATACCGTAGGGACAAGTGAAGGTGGTTTTCTCTTGGTCTTCCAATGCAATCTCGATTTGATTATAGCTGGAGTATCCATCTAAGAAGCAATAGAATAGATGTTCTGCTACTCGTTCCAACACTTGGTCGAGGAATGACATTGGGAAGTAGTCTTTCTTGGTGCACAGGTTGAGCTTCCGGTAATCAATACAAACTCTTCAACCTGTGATCACCCTTGTTGGAATAAGCTCATTCTCTTCATTCTCCACAATTGTGACTCCCGACTTCTTGGGTATTACTTGTGTGGGGCTAACCCACTTATTATCAGCAATTGAAAAAATAATGTCCACGTCAAGTAGTTTTAGCATCTCGTCCCTCACCACCTCCTTCATTATTGGGTTCAACCTTCTTTGTGGTTGTCGAGATAGTTTGGAGTCCTCTTCAAGATAAATTCGGTGTGTGCAAATGAAGGGGCTTATCCCTTTAATGTCGGTAATTGTCCAACCAATTGCCCTTTTATGCCTCAACACTTCCAAGAGCTCTTCTTCTTGCTTTGCATCCAACGTTGAGCTAATCACCACTGGAAATGTCTCATCTTCCCCAAGATATGCATACTTCAAGTAGGATGGTAGCGGTTTCAACTCCAAATTGGGATTTTGTACATCTGATGGAAAGATCTTCTTGTCTTGGTGTGGGAACTTCTTAAATGTAGGGATCCATTTTTCTACCCATTTCAAAATCTTCGATTCTTCTTGTTCCTCAACCTCCTCCATATCAACATTCTCTTCTTTCAACTTTAGCATGCCCAAAAGTTTCAAGTGTTTTTCTGCCAAGGTGTCAATCCTATTGACTTCGTGTACCTCCTCATCATCCCCTGGTTGCTTGGACAAGTTGAACACATTGAGATCCATGGTCATGTTCTCAAATGCTAGCTTCATAAGACTGTTCCTGTAATTAATCATAGTATTAGATGTAACAAGAAAAAGTCTTCCAAGTATTACAGGGATTTGAGAGCTAAGATTTGTAATTGGGTAAGTGTCAAGCACAATAAAATCAATAGAAAAGTAAAATTTATCAACTTGCACTAAAACATTCTCAACTACTCCCTTCGGTGTTCGAAAACTATGGTCTGCCAATTGAAGCGTGATTGGAGTAGACTTTAATTCCTCAAGCTGAAGTTGTTGGTACACCGAGTATAGAAGGAGGTTCACACTAGCCCCCAAATCAAGGAGCGCTTGCTCCACCCGGCAATTTTTGATTGTTATTGCAATGGTAGGACAGTTGGAGTCTTTAAACTTTGGAGGTGTGTTTGTCCTCAAAATCGAGCTTACTTGATCGGTGAGAAATACTTTCTTGTGGACATTGAGCCTCCTCTTTACCGTTCATAAGTCTTTCAAAATCTTTGCACAAGATGAATTTGCTATATGGCTTCAAGGAATGAAATATTGATCTTTACCTGCTTAAACATTTCAAGTATATCAGCATAATTAGCCACCTTCACAGGTGACTTCAAACGATTAGGAAAAGGTGCAGCCATGGAGGAAACAAGAACATTTTTGTCAACCATTTTTTTCTTCTCAATCACCTCACTTTCTTTCTTCTCATACACCTTACTCTTGTCGGTGTCACCCATAGTGTCTTTCTCTTTTGGCCATGTGGCCTTGGGTGAGAGCTTTGACACAATGATTTTATCAATTTGCTTGCCATTACGAAGGGTGGTAACCGCCTTGAGTTGCTCACATCTCTCTCTTAAGGGCTCCAATGATTCAACGACATGTTGACCTCTAGGGTTTTCTTGAGATTGAGCGAGAAATTTTCCTTTCCCTTGTTGTGATGCCCCCATGGAGTTTGTCAATTTTGTGAGTTGGGTCCAATGTCATTAAAAGCTGTGGCATTTTGATTGTTGATGGTAGTTTGGTTTTGATTGAAGATAGTCTGGCTTTGAATGATAACATGAACCATAGCTTCCAAATTTCTCTTGTGGGATGTTGATATGTGGGAGAATTGGATGGTTCTTGGGAAAAGTTTTGTGGAGGTGGATTTTGGAAAAAATTTTGTGCGGGTGGGGTTGATGAATACCCTTACGGATTAGTCCAGGAGTATTGGGAGATAGATGCTTGACCTTGGGATTGAAATTGATTTTGCCTAAGAGGCGCGGGAGGTGTGTATACATTTAAACCATGAGGAGTGGGATTATCATTTCTCCAACTAAAATTCGGGTGATTGCTCCAACCCAGATTGTAAGTATTTGAATGTGGAGAGAATGATTGCCTCATTTGATTAAAGACATTGACTTGTTCGTGATACACTTTCTTAAGTGCTAGAATGTTAGGGCACTCCGATATGGAATGATCTATACTCTCACAAATTGAGTAGCCCTCTTCAATTTTTGAAACATTTGACACCTTGTGTCTTCTATTTACCTCAAGACTCTCAATCTTCCTAGGCAACTTGACAATTTGGAAAGTAAGTCTTCCCGGTCCCCCAAGTCATAAATCCCTCCCCCATGAGTTTGGCTATTCCCTTGAGGAGAAGACCTTGGTACATCGGTGGAATCCGTAATATCCCATGATTATGCATTCTGTGCCCCAATTTATCAAAGTAATCTAAGGTCTCATTGGGATCTTTGTTCAAAAACTCTCCATTACACATCATGTTGATGCCCCGGTGTGATTCCTTCGTAGAAGAAGCTCACCAATTGCTATGATTCAAAGCCATGATGTGGAATGGATTGTAATAATTCCTTGTACTGATCCCAACATTGGTAGAATTGTTCATTGGATTTCTCCGAAAAGTTTTGAATTTGTTTTTTTAGAGCGGTGGTTTCATGCTCCAGAAAAAAATTGTTTAAAAACTCGGAGAGCATTTGGTTCCAAGATGTTATGAATCGAGGTCTCAAGAAATTAAGCCGTATTTTTGCCTTATCTTTTAGGGAAAAGGGGAATAATTTCAGCCTAGTTATGTCTTTCATACCATAATTGGTGAGGAAGGTTGTAACTATTTCCTCGAAATTCTTTATGTGCAAATAGAGGTTCTCCTTCTCAATTCCGTGGAACGTGGGGAGTAGTTGCAACATCCCCGGTTTAACTAGGAAGAAATGATCTTGGACTGAAAGGAGGATGCATGAGGGTGTGGTGCTTCGTGTGGGTTGAAGGAAATCCCTCATTGACCTCGTCGGAGGCTCAATGTGAATGTTGTTCCCTTTATTCACGGAAGAGGGAAATTGCATTCTCGGATTGGGCATTCTAGGTTCTTGTCCTTCCCCTCCCTGTTGCATGCTTGGATTGACACCTATATTCTCAAAATTATCAATCGCATCCTCGGGTGGGTCTTGGTCAATGTTCATATTGAGGCCCAAGGGTTGTCTAACTAGTCGGTTTTGTTCGTTCCTTATCCACATATAACAAACTAACTAAAAATAGAGAATGTAAACAAACAAAAGTATATATAAGGATCAATGTACCTCAGCTCATGATGAACATCACAGGACTTACCTCCGTTGTCTGGAAATCACCTTTCTGATTCAACACTTGCCTTTCCCATCAATAGCGTAAAAAATGCTTATTTGTTTCCGTCGGTAGTATATCTTAAACTCCGAATATCATTCCTCAATGCATATAATCTATGTGTAGAGGGGAGTGTCACTTTCCCTTAGAATGATGTCAAAAGAAAGGACAACGGAATGATGGGTGAATGAAATGTGTGTATGAACAAAAATGCTCCCTAAGTGTAGAGGGACTTTTGCTTGTTGTGTTTTACTTGAAATTATATTCCAAGGTCGTCTCCTCAGGGAAGGAGGTGCATCATCATGAAAGTGAATGTTATAAAAATAAAGTGTAAAATTTTTTGTTGGTGTTTTAATGTAAGTAGTGATAGAGACCAAAATGACTGGAACTCTTGAGATTTAAAGTGATGATTTTTTACAGATTTTTCCTAGGCCGAATATACAATTCTTTCCAAGAGGATTTTCTAGACAAAATATAAGATAATTTCAAATGTAAAAAGTCACTCTTTTGTTCGACGATCTGGATATATAGTCAACCATCCGGTTTATTATACTTGTGCTTGGGAACACAATTAATCACCATGTTAACATGAAGTTAATCAGAAGATAAAGATGGACTGTGATGATTAATAACATGGTTCCGATGTCTTTGTAGAAGTTTACAAGAATTGTCTGTGCCGAGATTCAATCCGTATATAAACAAACAAGTGTTTCTACAAGACATTCAATTATTGCATTAGTTTTTCATTCTTTAAATGAAGCACAATAATGGTGAAGATTGAAGGTTAGGTATGAAGATCTAGTCGAGGTACTTGCCTTGAACCAATGAATCTTTCTATGCAAGAGTCATCTGTGTTATAGAAAGTACTCACAGTTATACAAAATACCTTAGCTTTGCTAGATGCATTCAATCATTTAATAAGCAAGCGAAATATAAAGCATTAAGTATAGATTAAATACACAAATATGACTTTTGGATGATTTATACATGTTCATCACCTCTTACTAAAGAGTGAATGAGAAACTACTCACTCTTCATGGCTTTGGTAAAGTTAGAAAAGTGGGTGATGCTCATCTCTCAAAGTAGAGAAGTTACAAGGTAAAACACATTACACAAAGAGCTGATCTTCGACAAAGAATGAATGAATCACATTCCAACCTTCACAGTTTTGATAAAGCTCTTGAAAAATGGAAGAGTTTCACTCCTCTAAGGGAAGAAGGAAACTCAAACAATGGAAGTAAAATAAAATAATAATATAGTAAAAGAAAACAATACTTAAAGTAAAGGAAAACAATAAATTAAAAGAAAGCAATAATATAATAAAAGACAGCAATAATTAAAGTAAAAGAAAACAATAAATTAAAAAAAAGCAATAATTACTTTTAGAGGATTTTTCACTACCAAAAGATGGAGATTTACAAGCCCTAAGGGGTGGTATTTATTGGCAAAAAAGGAGGGCTTGAATTACACTTTGATCCCCCTTTGTTTTGAGGTTTGATAATTTGCACGCCAGTAGTTTGTAGCTTTGATAATTGACTCCCTAGTAGTTTATAGATTTGACGCACAAAATCCTGAAAAGAACAACAATTAATGCATTATCCATAATTCACACACTAATCCTAATTTGACTAGTTTAATTTTGTTTAACTAATACAATTGACCTATTAACTTAATTAAATTATGCATTAATTAGGGTTAATCACTAATAATGACAATATTTGTGGTTCTCATGTTCAGGTTAAGGATTATTTTTGTGACGTCATCTTTTCCTGGGATAGAGAGGGCCTGTTTTTTTCGGAAAGTAATAGAGAGGGTCTGTTTGTTACAGCTTTTCCTGTGTTTTTTTGTAGATGTCACGAAATCACCATATTGTTTTTGCAAAACTCTGGTGGTCTGAATGTAGTTAATCCTATAATTTGCATGGCTGTGATTTTGAGCGGTGGTACAACCTTTAAACACCCAGGCACTATTCTTTTAAATCCTACAGTCAGCCAGTGGGTTTGCTCATTGAGTGTACCCTGAGATAAATTAAACTGGCATGAGTAAGCCATATTAGGGTTGACAGATGTTCACTTGTGTAAGTAAACGTATTTGCAATGCTGTCAACCGCAATTTTTGACTGACGTGTGGATTATCTGGCAATTACATTTCTCAGTGATCTTTATGAAGGAACACGGATGGCCAGGGTGGCAGATATTCCCGCAATAAAACAAATTATACAGCCTTTGGAAGAATCTGGCATTTTAGTCAGGAGGACTGATGCAGAGGTTTTCACTCATTCTATACTATGTACTTTTGTTCATGTCATAATGTTTCTGGTTCAGTCACCATTAATTAGTACTTGTTTTATGTTCCCAGGTACTTGAAGCACTGGAATCATTCACTGTTGTGGAGAGAGAGGGTCATATCATTGGGTGTGCTGCTCTCTTTCCTTTTGAAAAGGAAAAGTGTGGAGAGGTCGCTGCAATTGCTGTTTCTCCTGAATGCCGTGGAGAAGGACAGGGGGACAAATTACTTGGTACAATAGCGAATAACTTAATATTTTAGTGTTTGTGTTACAATCTTAGTTCGTCAGATACTGATTATTGTAGATTGAGACCTTTTGGTGATTCATTGTTTTCCTTTTTCTTGTTATAATTGAATGTGAAAGAATATGAATATTTGGAAGTAGGTGTAATTATAAGGAGCCATCAGAATTTTGAAGGTGTAAAGGGATAATAACATTTCATATTTGACTTACCAAAAGGAATAGAGATATCTTTTGCATTCAGTTTTCCAGTTGAAGTTTTGTTTTCTGCCTTTAAGGAACATTGCAGCAAATTCAAATTTGTAAAAAGTTGGGGAGCCAAGATGTGCATAGAAAGGGGGACAGATGAGCTGAGCAATGACTTAGAACAGCAAGATCCTGTATTCTACATAGTCTTCTCAGCTTTCCTTTATTTCACGTAATTGAGGATAAATCATGTGCTTCTATAACAAAATCTGAGTTTCTACTTGAAGGTTTAGGCAATACTTTTGAAATTAGTATTAAAACAATATTCAGTTAGCAATGAGAGGGCAGGTGAATATAATTTTAAAGTTCTTTTTGGCCTGTAATCAATGCAGCTATATCAATTTTGAGTCAGAGGCACACATTTTTGCAGCTTTTGCATGTTTCTGGGAATAGACGACCTTGCTGGCTGTCCTTATGAACTTCTTCACTTCATTTGAATAATCATTTGACGATAAATTATTTGCAGATTACATTGAGAAGAAGGCTTCATCCCTTGGACTTCAAATGCTTTTCCTGCTTACAACCCGCACTGCAGATTGGTATTATTTTACCTATTTCTGCTTTGTCTTATTTTCAAATTCTGATAACTGGCATGTATATTTGTTTCCATTTTTGGCAAGTTTAAACTTTCTTGTTGACTAGACATATTGTGAATTTCATGTGATTTATCGATGGAACAAACATGAATAAAGCAACTGATTGTGCCAAAATGTCTAACCATTTGACTGCATATTGCAACCATTAGGAGCAACAGGCAGCAGATGTGTGTTCTTTTTTAACAGTAGCAGATAGCAAGTACAGCTTTGGTTTTAAGTCTGTTTCTTTGTGGGTTGGACTATATGCCCACATCTTCATTCCTTCCCATGTATTGCTTTATTTTTTTATCAGTAAAGATGTTTGTCTCTCATAAAATAAAAAAAAGTTACTATAAGTGAAAAAAGGTACACCCCCTGGACCTTATTTCTTTTGTTATTCCCGCCTTTTGTGTGTTCATTGTGTGATGGGTATTATGTTGACTTTTTTGTCATTGGTTGAACAATGCCAAGAAAAAGGGCTGTTTTCATGATAATATTGTAATAACATTAAAAAAAAAATTTAAGGATGGTAGTTTCATTCACTATTTTCCTGCATTTCACATTCGTGATTCTGTGCGCAATGGAAAAGAAATTAAGAAACTTCCATCTGGTGTGCCAGCATTACATGAATGGGGAGTCCAAAACATGGCATCTTTTGGTATTTTAGTGCTCTGTATAATTGATCTCACTCTCTGCTTGACAGGTTTGTTAGGCGTGGATTTACCGAGTGTTCCATTGACTCCATACCAGAGGAGAGAAGGAAAAAAATCAATCTATCCCGTAGATCAAAATATTATACAAAGCAGCTGCCACCTGACTCGAGTGGAATTCGTTTCAATAGGGTGTATTCTTGAGCTTACACTACTGGCAATGTCTACATCTTCTCTCAGTGACTCCGCAGCAAGGGTTGAGTAAATGGTTCCAACCCTATCTTATGGTAAATGTTTCATTGCAAAAATAGTAGGAAGTGGCTCATGTTTTTAGCTTCTACTTGGGAGATTGGTTTTGCTTTGTTGAAATCATGGAACCAATGGTTTCTGTCTTCATCAAGCTTGTCAATCATTCAACGTGAATGTAAATCAAGAATTCAACCCAAAATAATGAATGCCTTAAAAACCAAAACCTTTTGACGTGTTGCCCATGTTTAGCGTTTGGACTTTAGATTATCGTGTGATTCTTTCCATCTCACCTTAAGGAAATAAAGTATATATACTTAATTAACTTTGACAATGCTTTAAGAGTCCGGTTCAAGATGTGGTTTTGCACAAACTAATTGTCAGAATGCAGGGTAGATAGTATGGTACTGCACTGGGAACTCATGTTACTTCCCCAGTACATTTGAAGGCGGAGATAACCAGGAGAGAAGGGCATGCATGTGCCAACGCAGGAATGATGGGGTTCAATTCTGTTTCTCGGTTTTGTGCCAAAGCTATGAATCGAACCCACAACACCATCCATCACAACGCATGACAACTGTGGTACAATAGCTTTGATATTCTGTTTTCATAGTCATAGGAATTCAAGAAAAAACGTAAATATTTCCCGTGCATTGGAGGATAAATGCCTGCTAATTTAATCGTACGTGAAATGAGACAAAGAAAAAGTACACTGCCACAGTTTAACTTACTAAAATCAAGGAGCCTGTTCGAGAGAGTTGTCTTCAATGGAACCTCACCGTTGCTAGTTGTAGAAAAAGTGCAACAAAGAAAATGCACATTGCATAGGATGACCTCTGCCTTGAGTATACCTAGAAGTTGATCTTCTCAAGGAAAATTTTCCAAATCGTCCCTGGATTGGATCTACTGTGTATGGATCACTAGTAATAATTTGAATACTATAGTTCTGTATGCATTTCCAATGACAAGGTCATGCCCGTCACCGAGAATGGCTTAAGTTCCAAGAACCAATGTTACCAATACGGTCAGCAACCTACCACGGAAACAAGAAACAAGAAAGGCAAGATATGAATCAGTTTTCCTCTGTTTTAGGAGGCCCTTCCACTTGAAGTTGTCTGCGTATGCCTTGACCTGCAACCGGAACAAAAGTGATTCAGGCAATCGAAGTTATCATGGTTACATAAAATAAATAAATACATAAGACATAGCAGTACAAAGGTCAATGGAACCAAATAGGCATACAAAATTAAAGGAAATTACAACCATTGATGTGTGATGTTTGCAATTTCAAATTGCCACTAATAAAAATGGCTAAAAATAAATGAGTGTGCTATATGTCCGATCCACAAAACATGATATGCCACTACCAGGTAACTAAAGGAAAATCCATGGCATATGCCAGAATGAATGGGTAAAGGACTATAGTGACAAAGGTTACTCCAAAACCACAAAAGAAGCCTCAGCTGGAGATGATTGGGTGACTCACTTTTTGGAGAGGGTGGCTACAAAGTAAAAATGAATAATGTATATGATTAAGTCAGGCTATCCAGCACAAGGCTGCTTGCTCATCCCTAATCAACAACCAACAGTCATTGCAAATGCAACAGAAGCTTGAGAAAATTTTCAATCCTTAGAGCCATCTAAACAATCATCCAAATTCCAGATTGCAATTGAAGAACAGGCCAAAAATATCACCAAAAATCTGCATTAGCTTTCATGCCAATAACTAAAGAGGAGACCCAAACCTTCAACATTGGCGCCTGGTGCTTCCTATTCTACAATTAAGAAATGTACGGTAAGATCTAAGTAGATATTGAAAACCAAAGTAACACGAGTAACACATTCATTACAGTTAAGTAGCTTCTTCATATTATGCTCGGGTAGGGGTGTTCAAATTTCTTCTTACCTGACTTATTTCGACTCTGCTCGATTGATCGACTTCTGCAAAATATTGGCCTACTAATGGAAGAATTTTTGATATTCTACAAAATATCGGGTAAAAATACAAAATACCCACAAAAATTTTGTCTTCGTACACCGCATGAATCTTACATTTAAAAAAAATTATATATATGTTGTGTTTTATTACAATTGTTTATGTATAGCGTTTTATACTTTTAGAGAACATATTATCGGAATTTTCTTTAGTGTTATTGATTTAGTGTATTGGTTTACATATTATTATATTATATTTTAACAGCATAATTGTAAAAGTAACTCAAAAATTACTTAATTGATTTGTTAAAATGATCTAAAAATTAATAAGTAAAAAATTATAAATATGTAATATATTCTGCAACCCTACCCGAATTCTAAGCCGATTGTTTGAAGAGAATCAGCGGGAGCTTTCAGTTTCAACTCCTAAATTACCTGAAGGTTCCGCTCTAGCCGTAGCATCAAATACCAATAGTTAGAATATCAAATCAGGGATGGGCTCCAATGGCTCACCTTTCCAGCACAATAGATCTGGTTCTAATCAAGCACCAAGTCGAAGTGGATTTAAGCATCGCCAGCGAACTCGTTCTGATCATTATGGTCGAGAAGGCCACCCTGCTGCCAAGTGTTACAAGCTACATGAACACCCACCGCATTCAAACGATGGTACATCCAGTATGCCACGCTCTCAACCACATGGTTTAGTTGCTTCATCTGAAAAATACATGTTTCCTTCTCCATCCTCGACACCCATACCCATTGGCGATCAGTCTTCTTCATTGCTAGCAACACCCATAAGTCAAGAACAAAATAATCATATTTTGGCCATTTTACAGCAAGGTAGAAATGAACCGTCAACCAATTTTGTAGGTACTGCTCTGACCTCTTTTCAGAATAACTCTTGGATTATTGACCGTGGAGCCACGAACGACAAGTGCTCCACACCTCGGCTGCTTCATACTATGTCGCCAAATACAGCTCTTTCTAATGTTCAAATGTCAAATGGTTCACCTGCACCCATAACTCAAATTGGTGTCACTTCCATTAATTCATCCCTGCATTATTCCCAACCGTTGTCTTTTTCAGGACCTCAGCACCAAGAGAACGATTGGAGTGGGTAGTTGCTGGAACGGCCTTTATCATTCACATCCTTCCACCAGTCTTCATACCAGTGTGAAGCCAACCTTTGACATTTCGCACTGGCACTTTGGACACCCGTCTGCTGATCAGTCAAGTTCTATTTCTGCATTGAATTCATCTGTCTTTTTCCAACAATTTTCCTTGTGATGTATGTCCATTAGGAAAACATGTCAGATCTCCATTTCCTTCCAGTACTAAAAAGATTATTTTTCCGTTTGAGTTAATTCATTTTGATATTTGGCGAAGTTTCACTATTCCTAGCAATTCTCTTGCTCATTATTTTTTGACAATAGTTGATGATTTTAGTTGTTGTACTTGGGTGTTTTTGATGAAATACAAATCAGAAACTCAATCACTGTCAAAATCCTTTCGTGCACTTATTACCAATCAATATAACACTCGGGTAAAAAGGGTGCAAACTGATAGTGCACTTGCCATTACTTCTGATGGGTTGCATTCCATATTTCCCATTAAAGGTGTTCGCTCTGATAATGGCACTGAATTTCTTTCACATGATTTGCAAGACTTCTTCAAAACACAAGATGTCACTCATCAACAAAATGAGGTTGTAGAGCGAAAGCACCGTCACTTACTTGATGTTGCTCGTACATTGAGGTTTCAAAGCAATTTGCCACTCTCCTTTTTTTTTTTGGGGGGGGGGCGGGGGATGTGTCCTTACAGCTGCATATTTGATAAACAAAATCCCCTTACCAGTGTCCTTGGGAAACCACCTTTTTATTTTCACACTAAAGTATTTGGATGTCTTTATTTTGGTCATAACCTCTCTCCTCAAAAACATAAATTTGAGGCACATTCGAGGCTGGGCATATTCATAGGGGAGTTGGCTTCAATATCGGTTTTATTTTTTTGGCATGATATCGAAAAAGTAAAAAAGATGTATTGAAGCCACCGATACATCCCAAAACCAATAGCTGCTAAAACCGGTATACTTTAAAAATAAGTAATAATAGAAATTAAAATTAGTTTAAAAAAATTATAATTATTTATTATACTTAAACATGCAATAAAAATATAACAAAAATTTTACAATATTTGGGAATATTGAGTGACATTAAATTTACCATTTTAGATTAAGTTAAAAATATTAAGACGTTAGGATTAGGTTATCAAAGTAAGTTTACCACTATTTTAAGTGATAATATAAATTAAAATTAGTTTTAAAAAATGATAATTATTTATCATATTTAAACCTTAAATAAAAATATAAAAAAAAATTATAATATTTGGAATTAGTGACTGACATTAAATATATCATTTTAGATTAAGTTAAAAATATTAGAAGGTTAAGATTAGGTTATCAAAGTAAGTTCACCTCTATTTTAAGTGATAATAGAAATTAAAATTAGTTTTAAAAAATGATAATTATTTATCATATTTAAACCTGAAATAAAAATATAATGAAAAATTTACAATATTTGGGGTTCTTGAGTGACATTAAATTTACGATTTTAGATTAAGTTAGAAATACTAGGAGGTTAGGATTAGGTTATCAAAGTAAGTTCACCACTATTTTAGGCTAAATTTCAACTAAAGTTTACCACATTTTTTGGGTATTAAAATGTTACATTAAGATTATGACCAATTTTTTGGGTAAAATTATCATTTTTTGGGGTTATATTTTGGGTTAGGATTAAGTTATCAAGGTAAGTTCACTACTATTTTAAGCTAAATTACAGCTAAAGTATAGTAAGGTTATGACCAATTTTTTTTTTTTGGGTAAAATTGTCATTTTTTTGGGTTATATTTTGGGTTAAGTTAAAATTATTACAACAAAGTTTTTCACTACTAAATAAATTACAACAAAGTTATCATATTTGGGTGTTATGTTAACAACTTTTGGTGTTAAATTAAATTAGGTAAAAAAATTTGGGGTTATATGAAACTAATTAGGTAGTTGAGGGTTTAATATGAAAAATATGAGGAAAAAATTGAAAAGGGTGATAGTTTAGGTGTATAAATGAAATTTATTTTGGACTCATGATTGAAACTTGATCGCTACATCCAACCATGACCGATCCAGATTAGTTTGCTACATTTGATCGCTATACCCAACCATGACCGATCAAATCAAGATCGCTACAAGTGATCGCTACGCCCAACCAAGACCGATCCAAATTAGATCACTATATCGGTTAAATAGCGATTATATCTTTTTTCTTTTCTTATTCCCCCAAGTCAACGAACTCCTTTACTCCAAAATTTCCATACCCAAAACCCTAGAACCCCAAATTGATTTCAAAAACTTGATTTTTCATACCCAAAATCCTAACAAGAACCCCAACTAGCCTTATCTCTCTCTCAGCTTGTGTGATTTCAAAAACCTGAGCAAAATCGATTTTAGCTAGTGAAATCGAGATTGAAATCGAAATCGATTTCACTGCCACCGCCTTCCTCTTCTCCAATGTATCCATTCTCTCTCACTCTCTCTCAATTTCATCATATTTTTGTATAGTTGCATAAGGGATGTGTTTTTGGGGTTGAACGATTGAATGATGGTTTTGTGAATGATGGTTCAAAAGTAATGCAATCCTATCATCTTCACATCTCTTTCGGTTATTATTAGTCAAAAATAATTGTAAACCCTCACACTCTTATCTTTATATAGCACGTAATTATGTTTTTGAAATACTAATTTAAGTAATGGAGTATACATGAACTAAGTAGATTATAAGAGTAGAGATAAAAATTTTGATAGTGTAGAATCGAGTAAATATTTAGTTTAAACTTAGTTTTGACTTGTAAATATATGAAACCGTTTGCAATAGAACTTATACCAACTATGTTTGATGTACAAATGTATGTTGTATAAGTTTGAGTTGGTTTTGGAAGGATTTGGAATGGATTGAAAATGAAAAACAAAGGAAATAGACAAAACTGAATAGACCGTACCGGTACTCCTGGAAGTTACCATACCGGTATAGCGTACTGGAACGCTACTGTCCAAAGAGTTTACCATCTGTAAGTTCCAGAAATTTTAAGTCGCGATTTGGGGTATACTTTTCACCCTATAAATACATAATGACGCTTCCATTAGCCCCATTTCAACATTTTTAACCCTCGGAAACCTTAGAGAGGAAGAAAGAGAAGAAAAAACACAAGATCAAAGGGGATTTGCACATTGGATTAAATCAAAGCCCTAGTTTGCTTTTAAGAACACCAAGGTAGGAGTTTTCTTCCATTTTTGTCCATTGATGCTAGGGCTAATATATATGTATTCTTTGACTCCAAATCTTATATGTTGGCTATGAAATCATCTTTTCTTGGTCTTCTTGCAATTATTATCATGTTTTACACAAGTTAGGGTTGAATACCCATGAAATATTTTGTTCTTGCTTTAAAACCCTAGTTTTTGGAGAGTGATGGATTTTCTGCTTAAATTCTTTCTTTATTATTGATTTAGAAACTATAGTGCTTTGAGTTGAGTACTAAAATGATATTGATGATGATCTCTTGCATTTTATTCAATTGTTCTATTGAAACACTACATGTGAAATTGAGGATTTATGGAATTGTTGTTATTTGAGAAAATTGTTAGTATTGTATCTCTTGTGTGGTTGTTGGATAAACATGAGCTACTATTGACCGGGTATCTTGGAGTGTGTAGACGCCTTCTTACTCCATGTGGGTTCGAACTTTTCCTACCACTCGTAATGGGGTTAGTGCCTTGCGAGGATTAAATCATTATCGCTTACGGGTTATCGTAGAAAAAGGGGTTAGTATACTACTCTTTGATTGGATACGTCACTATCATGGTGTTGGCATACGCCCTTCCTAAATGTTGAATATCCTTGCGAGGATTTGTGTGGATTGTACGTGGGCCATGATATTTTTGATGGTATCCATGCGAGGTCTTAATTCATACCAGAGATACGAATACAGTGGTGGGTTATTGTTCATTGTACCAAAAATAGTTTCTACAAGAATTTTAGGAAGTATAGGATTCCGAAAGAACTTAGGAAAAACGGTTTATAGTGGAATGGATTATTAGTTGTATATTGGTTTCACTTATGCATTAAATTATTAATGTTGCTTAAACTTGAGATCTGTTTAAATGTCTCGGTTTTCTTTCAAAATTCATATATGCTATTTGTGAAAGGTGACTGACCATTTTTATATGCTTTTCTAAATTTTTTTTGAGTTTGGGAGGAATGTTGCTTTAGAGCTTAGTGCTCCCCCTACAAACTATATTTTTCAGATTATGTACTGGAGGAGGATTTGAGAATTAAGGAACTGGCACATTGGGAGATTCCCATAGACGGGCATGTTGATCCCGAGGTGGACGCTTAGAACAATATTACTTTTTATTCTAGACTAGGAAATTTACTTTGGAAATATTGTGAAGTTTAGACTCTTTTGCAATTCCACTGCGAGTTTATGTTTAATTCTTTTGGGATGCAATTATCTTACTTTGGGATCATATTCTTTTGAGGATATATTTGTCATGTTTTGGCGTATTCTTTTGGGAACAAGATTGTAAAGATTACCTTTGATGTATGAAATTTCTTTATGGATGAATTATTTAGTTGTTTTCATGATGTGAATGGTTTTTAGTTTGTAATGCCATCTAGGGTGGGTTTTGGGGCGTTACAAAATTTTGGTATCAAAGCTTAAGCTTTAGGTCTTACATGGGAACTGTAGGTTATGGATTACCATTAGAGTGTTGGACTAGGTGGAATAGAATCGTTGATATAAATTCTACACACGTCTAATGCTTTAGATTAAAGGTATAGTTAGAATGTCTTGTACATCAATGAAACTAAATTGTGAATTGATGTGCAGGATGGACGGTAGGTGTGGATGTAGACGAGGTCGTGGTGGCCAAGCGAACCCACCACCACCACCACCACCACTTCTTGATGCCATGAACGACATCTACCAATGTTTAAGAGAGCTTACCACATTGATGCAAAACCAAAACGGGAATAACAATCACAACGGTGGGGTTCATCCACTAGCCCAAGTATCGGGCAATGGGGACGAAAACCAAAGGTTGGTGGTTCTTCGAGAATTCTTGTGGCAACACCGACCTACTTTTCGAGGAAACTCTAATCCCTTGGATGCGGATAGGTGGATTCGTCGGGTGAAGAAAATATGTGATGGCATGGGAGTTGCCGAGGACTTATGGGTTGATTTGGCTACATACCTGTTAGAGGGGGAGACCGACCATTGGTGGGATTCGGTGAAGAAGAGAAGAAACGCCGATGCGCTCACTTGGGAGGAGTTTGACCAAATCTTCCAAGACAAGTACTTTCCTGAATCAGTTATGGATAGGATGAGTGCAGACTTTCTTGCTCTACGACAAGGGAGTATGACCACAACTAAGTACGAGAGGAGGTTTGACGAGCTATCCCGCTATGCCACAGAGTTCATATCCACAAAGGCTAGGAGGGCCAAATGCTTTGAGTAGGGCCTAAGATCTGCTATCAGGGAAAAGCTTGTGGCTCTCAAGATCAGGGATTATGGGGATCTAGTTGACCGAGCCGCACTTGTGGAGAGAGATATTGAGGACACCCAGAGGCGACATAATTTCGCTAGAGGAGGTCCAATCAAGAAGGGTATTAGCGCCAGTGGAGTGCAGCAGGCGACACCATACCGACGTCCAGATCAGGCAGACGAATAGGGACTTCTGACAGCCCGGGGAAATGGAGTTGCACAGACTAGAACAAGTACTAACTCGCGTCACGGCTTTGCATGTGGAAAGTTTGGGCACTTCAAAAATCAATGCCCATCGTTTCTACCGAGGACCAATCAAGCAACCGGGCAATTGAATGACCACTATCAAAGCCATTACATCAGAGGCCGTTAGGAGCTACAGCCCCCGGCGGTGCTCATCAAAGAAGGGTGTTTGCTTTGACTCAACTAGAGGAAGATGTCTCCAATGCCGTGGTGGAAGGTATTGTCATTCTCTACAATTTTTGGGCTCGAATTTTATTTAACCCTGATGCAACTCACTCATTTATACGCACTGCATATGCTTTTAAATTGGGGTTGAAATTGAGAAGCTAGAACTTGTCCTGAGTATTAACATGCGTACGGGAGAACTATTGGATACTAGCAGGGTGTGTAGAGGTTGTGTGCTTCAAATTGAGGAGCATAAATTGATCGTAGATTTGGTTGCGTTAGATATGAAGGGGTACGACATTATATTTGTGATGAATTTGATGTCCACCTTCCGTGCGATGATGGATTATTTTCGCAAGCGGATTTCATTCCAATTATCGGGAGAGTGGTTTTTACTTTCAAGAATGATCGCAATTCTTCTCATCCATTTCCCACGATGGAAAATAGATTCTTGAAAGCTAAGACATGGAGCAATTTGAGTTTCTTGGCCAGCTTAATGGGAGATGATCGGGACAAATCCCAATCGGACATAATATTGGTGGTGTCAGACTTTCTAGATATTTTTTCTGATGAATTACTTGGGTTACCCCTACAACGAGAGATTGAGTTCAAGATTGATCTCTATCTGGGAACCGAACCCATATCCATTGCTCCTTATCGGATGGCACCTTTGGAGTTGAAGGAGCTAAGGAAGCAATTAGACCATTTGTTGGCAATTGGGTTTATCCGTTTGAGTACTTCACCTTGGGGAGCCCCGATCCTCTTTGTGAAGAAGCATGACGAGACACTTCAGTTATGTACGGATTACCGAAGGTTAAATCGAGTAATAGTGCAGAACAAATATCCATTGCCAAGGATTGATGATTTGTTCGACCAGTTGAGGGGTTCTAAGTATTACTCCAAGATTGATCTTTACACAGGGTATCATCAATTGCGGATCAAGGAGGAAGATATTTCTAAGACTTCTTTTCGTACCCGGTATGGTCATTTCGAGTATACGGTGATGCCGTTCGGATTAACCAATGCTCCAGCAGCCTTCATAGATTTAATGCACTGGGTATTTCGGTTGTATCTAGATCAATTTGTCATCGTGTTTATTGATGACATACTAATCTATTCCCGGACTCACGAGGAACATGGACGCCATCTCTCTATTATGCTACAGACATTGAGAGAACATAAGTTATATGTGAAGATGAGTAAATGTGAGTTTTGGATGAAGGAAGTGAAATTCCTTGGCCATGTTGTGTCGGAACAAGGGGTAGCTGTTGACCCCGCAAAGATTGAAGCCATGATGAAATGGGAACCACCTAAGAATGTGACCGAAGTATGTAGCTTCTTGGGTTTAGCAAGCTACTACTGGAGGTTTGTGGAAGGGTTCTCCAAGCTAGCGATGCCGATGACTCGCCTTAACAAGAAGGGAGAAAAGTTCTTGTCGACTCAAGCGTGTGAACTAGCCTTTCGCACCTTGAAGGAGAAGTTGACAACCGCTCCTGTCCTCATTATTCCAAGTAGTGAGGAAGGATACGATGTGTACATCGACGCTTCGCTACGAGACTTGGGGTGTGTGCTAATGCAAGGAGGGAAGGTGGTTGCCTATGGCTCTAGGCAACTCAAGGTTCATGAGCAGAATTATCCCACCCATGACTTAGAGCTTGCCGCGGTGGTTTTTGCTCTTAAGTTGTGGAGATGTTACTTATATGGGAAAAAGTTTCAAGTATTTTCTGATCATAAGAGCCTTAAGTATGTGTTCACACAGAAAGACTTGAATCTTCGGCAAAGAAGGTGGGTTGAGTATGTAGAAGATTATGATTTCACACTCAACTACCATCCGGGGAAGGCCAATGTAGTCGCTGATGCACTTAGCCGAAAGTCTTGGGGTGAACTCAATGTTCTTACAAGTAAATGGAAGATGAGGGATGCCTTGAAGACTATGATCTATGGGTTGGAGAAGATAGATCTCGGCCATGGCTATTCAACCTTGTGGCTCAACTTACCCTTCAATGTAGGGTTGTGGAATTGCAATAATTAGATCCTGACTTAGCGTCTATTCTAGCTAAATTGGAGAATGGAGAAACAATGGAGGGTTGGTCTTTGAGAAATGGAGAACTAAGATATGGGGAGAAGCTATGTGTTCCTGATGATTCGTCCCTAAAGGAGGAGATACTTGGAGAGTGTCATCGCTCTAAGTTTGTTATCCACCCCAGTAGCACAAAAATGTGTAGGGACATAAAGCGCCAATATTGGTGGAAGGGAATGAAGAAGGATGTGTCAAGGTTCATAGCACGATGTACGGTGTGCCAGCAGGTGAAGATCGAACATCAAAAGTGGGAGGATTACTACAATCTTTGCCTATCCCAGAGTGGAAGTATGATCACATCACCATGGATTTTGTGTTGGGTTTACCACGGACATCGCGCGGGCATAATGCAGTATGAGTTATAGTTGATCGACTCACCAAGTCCGCACATTTCTTGAGTATGAAGACCACGGATACTCTAGAGACCTTGAGCAAGCTTTATATCTGCGAGATCGTGAGATTGCATGGAGTTCCATTCTCTATCGTATCAGATCGTGATTCCCATTTTTTGGTACAATTTTGGCAAAGTCTACAGCGAGCTATGGGGACAGAATTGTATTTTAGCACCGCTTTTCATCCCCAAACGGATGACCAATTCGAGAGGGTGATACAAATTTTGGAGGATATGCTCCGTACTTGCGTATTGGACTTCAAGGGAAGTTGGGGTGACCATTTACCATTGGTGGAATTTGCGTACAACAACAGCTATCAGGCAAGTATTGAAATGGCTCTATATGAAGCATTGTACAGAAGGCCATGTCGATCACCGACGTGTTGGTTAGAAGCGGACGAGAGTAGCTTATTTGGGCCAGAAATTATTCAGAAAATTACAGAGAAGATTCAACTCATCTGGGAGAGACTACGCACGACACAAAGTAGACAGAAAAGCTATGCGGACAGAAGACGAAGATCATTGGAGTTCCAAGAAGGGGACTTTGTTTTCCTCAAAGTGTCGCCTAAGAAGAGAGTTTTGAGATTCGACAAGAAGGAAAAATTGGCTCCAAGGTACATCGACCATTTGAAGTGATCAAAGCAGTGGGCAAAATGGTGTATCAACTTCAATTACCGGCTCAATTGTCAGGGGTGCACGACGTGTTTCATGTGTCGATGTTGAGGAAGTGCCAGTCGGAGACCACGCATGTGATAGATTTGGAAGATATCGAAGTTCAAGATGGAGCAACGTATGAAGAACAATCGATGAAGATTCTTGATACCAAAGAGAAGGTGCTCCGCAACAAAGTCATCCGACTAGTGAAGGTTTTGTGGCAACATCACAGAATGGAGGAAGCTACTTGGGAACCTGAGCTAGAGATGCAAGAGAAGTATCCTTATTTATTCGCTACTTGAGGTAAGTTTTGAGGAGAAACTTTCTTTAAGGGGGTGGATTGTAAACCCCCACACTCTTATCTTTATATGACACATAATTATGTTTTTGAAATACTAATTTAAGTAATGGAGTATGCATGAACTAAGTAGATTGTAAGAGTAGAGATAAAAATGTTAATAGTGTAGAATCGGGTAAATATTTAGTTTAAACTTAGTTTTGACTTGTAAATATATGAAACCATTTACAGTAGAACTTATACCAACTATGTTTGATGTACAAATGTATGTTGTATAAGTTTGGGTTGGTTTTGGAAGGGTTTGGAATGGATTGAAAATGAAAAACAAAGGAAATAGGCAAAATTGAACAAACCGTACCAGTACGGCGTACCGGTACTCCCGGAAGTTATCATACCCATATAGCGTACCAGTACGCTACTGTCCAAAGAGTTTACTGTACCGGTACTATGTACCGTTACGTTCTGTAAGTTTCAGAAATTTTAAGTCGCGATCTGGGGTCCACTTTTCATCCTATAAATATATAATGACGCCTCCATTAGCCCCATTTCAACATTTTTTACCCTAGGAAACCTTAGAGAGGAAGAAAGAGAGGGAAAAACATAGGATCAAAGGGGATTTGCACATTGGATTGGATCAAATCCCTAGTTTGCTTTCAAGAACACCAAGGTAGGGGGTTTTCTTCCATTCTTGTCCATTGATGCTAGGGCTAATATATATGTATTATTTGACTCCAAATCTTATATGTTTGATATGAAATCATTTTTTCTTGGTTTTCTTGCAATTATTATCATGTTTTACACAAGTTAGGGTTGAATACCCATGAAATCTCTTGTTCTTACTTTAAAACTCTAGTTTTTGAAGAGTGATGGATTTTCTTCTTAAATTCTTTCTTTATTATTGATTTCAAAACTATAGTGCTTTGAGTTGAGTACTAAAATGATATTGATGATGATCTCTTGTATTTTATTCAATTGTTTTATTGAAACACTACATGTGAAATTGGGGATTTATGAAATTGTTAGTATTGTATCTCTTGTGTGGTTGTTGGATAACATGGGTTACTATTGACCGGGTATGTTGGAGTGTGTAGACGCCTTCTTACTCTGTGTGGGTTAGAACTTTTCCTACCACTCGTAATGGGGTTAGTGCCTTGCGAGGACTAAACCATTATCGCTTATGGGTTATCGTGGAGAAAGGGGTTAGTATATTACTCTTTGGTTGGATACGTCACTATCATGGTGTTGGTATATGCCCTTCCTAAAGGTTGGAGATCCTTGCAAGGATTTGTGTGGATTGTGCATGGGCTATGACAATTTTGATGGTATCTATGCGAGGTCTTACTTCATACTAGAGATACGAATACAGTGGTGGGTTATTGCTCATTGTACCAGAAATAGTTTCTACAAGAATTTTGGGAAGTATGAGATTCCGCAAGAACTTGGGAGAAACAGTTTATGGTGGAATGGATTATTAGTTGTATATTGGTTTCACTTATACATTAAATTATTACTGTTGCTTAAACTTGAGATTTGTTTAAATGTCCTGGTTTTCTTTCAAAATTCATATATGCTATTTGTGAAAGGTGACCAACCATTTTTATATGCTTTTCTAAATCTTGTTCGAGTTTGGGAGGAATGTTGCTATAGAGCTTAGTGCTCCCCCCTACAAACTACATTTTTCAGATTATGTACTGAAGGAGGATTTGGAAATTGAGGAATCGGCACACTGGGAGATTCCCGTAGACAGGCATGTTGATCCCGAGGTGGACGCTTAGAACAACATTAATTTTTATTCTAAACTAGAAAATTTACTTTGAAAATATTGTGAAGTCTAGACTCTTTTGTAATTCCGCTGCGAGTTTATGTTTAATTCTTTTGGGATGTAATTATCTTACTTTGGGATCATATTCTTTTGGGGATTTATTTGTCATGTTTTGGCGTATTCTTTTGAGAACGAGATTGTAAAGATTACCTTTGATGTATGAAATTTCTTTATGGATGAATTATTTAGTTGCTTTCATGATGTGAATGGTTTTTAGTTTGTAATGCTGTCCAGGGTGGGTTTTGGGGCGTTACAGTAATAGATAATCTGTCATGTTATTGCTCTCTTTTTTGACTAGATTTTCTTGTTATAGCAAGATCAGATAACATTATAATAACCGAATGTGACAGAAAGAAGTATAGGCCAGAAGTTGCGGATAACAGTAGGGAAAAATTGAAGAGGAATAAGAACTGTAATCATACTCCCTCCATTAATCCATTCTCCATTGCAGTTGATCCCACCTCCAATCCTATTGATCTCTCCTTCAATGCAGTAAGTTCGTCGCCGTTTGTGGATAACAATGGAGAAAAATGAAGAGGAAGAAGAAGTGTAATTATCCTTCCTCCATTGATCCCTCCTCCAATGCAGTTGATCCTACCTTTAATCTAGTTGATCCCTCCTTCAATGCAGCTAGTTCATCCAACCCTATACCCAATCCAGGAAGTTCATCAAACCCCATATCTAATGAAGACATATATTTCTTCAACAAAAATTGAAAATATTGGTATGATAAGTGCTTTTATTATAGGCCTTTATTATTGGAGAGGGGATGCTTTATTGGATTAATTAAAGGATGTGGAATGTGATGTTATTTTTAATCTTCATCAATGGAATTCTGTAGTTTATATCAAGAAGACGGATAAAACATATAATATATTGGTGAAGATATTTTATGCAAACATGCATGATATTGATAAAGGTGACCACAAGTTTAAGTCCCTCGTAAGGAATGTAAGTTTTGAAATAACCCCAAATTTAGTTTCAAAAATATTGGGAGTTCGCCGACCCTTCGTTACTAACGATACACTTACCTATCCATTCAAGAATTCTAAAGACATACCTAAGTTGAAAGATGTTTATGCAGAAATTGAGGGTATACCTAATAATTATGATGAGAGTGTTGCCAATCTATCAGCAAGACCTTACTCCCAAATAATGGATGTTAAACCTTATAGTGGGGTGCAATATTATTCCAAGAGGACATATTACTGATTTTGGAATTGATCGAGCTTATCTCCTTGACGCCATTGGAAAGGGTTTATGTATCGATCTACCATGTTTAATAGTTGATGAAATTATTGCGTACAACATATGAAGGATAGGCGGCGAAGTCTCCCATTCCCAATTTTGATTTCAAAGATTATAGAGGATTGTGGAGTTGTGATTCACTCAAGCGACACTTATTCCACTCCCATGAATCCAATTTATGGTGGGACAAAAAAAAGAGTTTTTTCCATAACATACATTGTTTATATGGTATTGGTTTATAGAATAATACACTAATTTTTTTAGCATATATGCAAAGTATGTGTTTGTAGTTTAGTGATAAAGCTTAGTGCGCGTCTGTGTTCAATAACATGCAATTATAAGAGCACATTTTAGGGTGATATTACCACATTTTTTGGTGTGATTATCATGCTTTAGGGTAAGGTAACCACTAATTGGGCTATTTAGGGGTTGCATGTACATCATAAGGCTATAAGGTAAAATTATTTTGGTTTGCAGTTAGCACTTTTTGTGGTAACCATTTCTTCTTGTGCTAACTTACTATGGAGCTTTTTCTTTTTTCTTTTTTAAATGGTATTAATACTTTTTGCTCACCAGCTACATTTGCATTTCTATTTAGTCAAGGCAATAATATATAATGCCATGAGACCTCTACATTTTAGTAAATGTTTATGCGTTTGAAAACTAAGCATAAACCTACAACATTTGGCAGGTCATCAAGTCAGTACACAATCAGTTGAATTATTACAATGTAAGTATCGCTTCACCGTAATTTTTTTTAAAATTCATTTATATTTTATTGTGTTAACATCTATAAGTACATGTTACCGGGCAAAGAAGAGGGTAGAAAAAGCACATAAAAAGCCAGAGCTTATAAAGCGCCAAAAAACTGAAAAGATTACTGCAAAGTTTAAACTTTCAACCATTTCAATATTTTTTTATTCACTAACTTAAGCTTGTAAAACATTTTTCTGGATCTTCTTCGAACCCGATGCTCACCTTCAATATTAGTTAAAACAATTGGAGCACTTAGTGATATACAAAGGGAAGGTGTTAAGGAAATGAGATTGGGGGTTTTATTAAGTCTACATATCCACTAGTTCAAAAGGGGTTAATGTGAATGGATATTGAACAGATTTGGCCCCGATACACGTATTCTGGACGTGTACAACCAATCTTTTATTTTTACTCCATTGGATGTTGAATGGATCTTGGGGTTACATTATGGAGGGACTAAATTGCAGACGACTGACTCCCCAAAATTAATCGAGGATCTTAAAAAATCACTTTGTTGGTAGTAAAAATGAGTTGTTATTGCATGACATAGGGTCTAGGCTAGAGAAATTAAAAAAAGATTTCGAAGAATTTCGATGTTTGTTTATTCTATTTGCTGTGGGGAGATTTTTGTGCCCCACAATGAAGGCCACAGTCAATGCCTCCCTCCCTCACATGTTTTTGGACGTTTCATCTTTAGGGGGTGGGAATTGGGCAAAATTTGTGTTTGATTCCATCATTGCGGGGGTACAAGATTACAAGTCGACACAACGCCACAGTGTCAATGGTTGCATTTTTGTCCTCATAGTAACATATTTATATTTAGTTAATGTTGGGTACCCTCACATTGAGACCTATCAAGATTTCCACAAGTGAAATTTATGGGCGTATATACTGAACACCCAATTGAGCAAATAGTAAGTGAATTTCAAAATTTGTCAAAACAAGTATATATGTCATAATTTGTATGTGACACATGTGAATTATGATGTGACTTCAATAAGCAAGGAGGAGGTGGTGTGGTTCGATGAAACCACTATTTTCTCAAGCGATCAGATTTGCAATCCTTGGGTGAAAAAGAATGGGTGCGCGATTCTATAAGTACATTTCCTCTCATGCCCTTATTGTCTTCAATTATTATGCAGGATTTAAAACATTATCTAAATGACACTTTAACTTATTGTTCACTTAACAGGTAATAAGTGCACTATCTTTGATTATGTTGGATGATGAAAAGCTCGACAACATCACAAAAAAGGAGCGATGATACTTTCCGACATGGTTCTCAGTAAAGTTTCAACTCATTTGTGTTGTGCAATGCCTGTATAGACAAAGCTTCTACATTTGCTTATGATTTCTATGTTATGATTGTTGTTTGTAGCAACAAGCTGTTTCAGTAGAGTTGCCAGAGAATGGTCTATTGGACGATAAATTTAGATCCATCTATGGCCATTTTATTCACAACATTAAAAAATGTGATAAGGTTTGACGTTTTATATTATATTCATCCTCCTTATTAATAAATGAATGTTTATGATGTCTCAATGATCATTGTTTTACATGTTTTATATTGTAGATATATGTACCAATAAATGATGGAGACATTCATTGGTACTCAATTGTAGTAGATATAGAGAATAAGGAGGTCATGATTCTTGACACATTGCATAAAAACCCCGCAAGAAGCATACCCGATTTACACAGGCTGCGAAAACGATAAAGTTTATGTACTCCAAGTAAAATTTGTGAAATGTGTAATCCCAATATTTATTATCTACATACTTCGTACTCATGAACAGGTGAATGTACTACATCATCTAATTGCTAAGTTATCAGAAGAGGTCACCTCAATCGATAAATGGCCTACCATTACATCAAGATGGATTCCGATACAAAGTAATGGATACGATTGTGGAATGTACATCATTGAGATGATTCGGGTGCCACATTTGGGTCCGAAATTCCCTATAAGGGTATATAATACATAGAATATTGTAGTACCTCATACAGTGTTGTTTTAAAACCGTTACAGAATGTGATTTTCTAATATATCAATGCACATATTTTCTTACTTTTGTAAGAACCTAGTATAGAAACGCGCATGGAGTTGGCTATCGATTTGTAACACACCTAGCCAACAAAAATAGGGACAAGACAATGTTTAGAGCATCATTATATGAATGATATTAGGGGTGTGCATCCCGAGCATCTTTATCTTATTTTCAGTTTTTGTGGTCAAATCTAATGTATGCCAATGATTCTTGCAAATGAAGTTACACTTATCCCTTCACTAACAAACTTGTCCTTGTTGGATTTGGAAGACTTACACATCATTGATCAAGCTCTCTCCATTCAATAGCGTCTCTCTCCATTCAGTAGCATCTCTCTCCTTTCAGTGGCATCTTTCTCCCTCTCTATTCTTTTTCCTCACTCTTCCCTTCACACTAGCTATGTCTTCGTTCTCTCTATTTCTCCACCTCTTTCTACTCCTATCACACACACACACACAATGACACACACACAATAGGGCTCAATTTTTGTTTTGGGGTTTTCACAAAACACACAGGATTCTAGGTTGAGGAGCTTTTGGTTTGGTATTTTTAGGAGGGGGTTTGTGTTTTGGATTTTCGTAGAAAACACACACACACACACACAGAGGCAACATCAAAGGATTCTAAGTCTTTTGGGGTTTTTGGGAAGGGGTTGGTTTGGGGTTTTCAGGAAGGGATTTGTGTTTTGTGATTGGATTGTGCCAATTATAAAGCAGATCAACCTCTCTCTGATTTCTTCCCAGCAACCCAAACACACATGCATGCGCACTATGCGGGTGGGTGTCTCTTGGATTTCCCTTTTGTTGTCGTCTTCTTCTATTGAATTGTCGCCGCTCACATGCAAACGACTGCTGGATTTGTGGAGCATTTCTTGGTGATTGGGTTATGGTCTGATTGATTTATTGTGTTTTCCATCCTTTTCATATAATAGGTAGTTAGAAATCTAAATCATTACTTTCAATGTTGCTAGACTTCAACAATGAATTTGCCATTGCAGCATTTCTATGGGATCATTGACTGGTAAGTTTTTTACAACGACCTCAATCAATGTGTTGGACTTTCTTGGTGAAATTCATTGGGTTAATCATTTGTTTTGTTGCAGATAACTATGTTCGGTGGAGAAATGGTGATGATTTTTTGGTAAATTTTCTCTTACTTTTGCTTTGGAATCATTTAAGCTATCTGAGATAGGGAAATGTTCTCTTTTACTTGTTTGTTAATTAGTCATAGATGCATAAACACTGAACAACCCAACCTCACCCTCAACCTCACCAAAATATCAAAGACTAAAAAAGGAAAGAAAAAAGCAACATTGGTTTTTATTTTTATTTTTGGTGTAAATGGATATGCATTTTGTGTCTAGTTATTGCTCATGAGTATATTGCTCGAAGCTTTTGTGTGTTGCCGATATATGGTATTGACCCTGTCATTTGATCAGGCTTGCTATGCTGTTCTCTAGAGTTGAGTTTCAAAAAAGTTTACGACGGGATGGTAATAAGCTAAGCTAAGAAATTGTTTTAGTAGCTTATAGGGTTATTTTTCACCTTTTATTGTGAATTCATTTTCAAAATTGTGAATTTGCAGTGTGCTCTTCTTTCTCGTGGCCGTCATTGGTGGTTTGTTCAGTTTGTTGATGTTTCTTCAGCCCCATATATGAAAGACTGGGGACTGACATATTTGGTGAGTCTGGAAATCTGTGATTGATGTTCATAATTTCATGTTATTTGCTAGGCCTTTTTTGTTTATACATGGTTTCATGAGTATTGAGCTGTACTGATTACTTAAGAACATAATCTGTGGGGTGTAGGAAAGTATTTTTTATGGTTTGGCCATGCAAGTTTTTTACGAGAGCAACTGGAGTTTGTTCCTTGGCAAGAAAATAAATTAAATTGGGTTTGTTGGGTTTTTAGATGTTAGGGTTTTTGTTAGTCGAATGAGTTGGGATGTTACGTTGATGATTATTGTACGTTAATTGTATGAAATGGTTTTTTGGACGTTATTATAAGATGGGGCTTTTATTGAATGCTATAGTTGTTATTGGTGGTATTTGATTGGATGTTATGGTTTGGAAATTCAATGTTAGGTTTATTTTGATTGCATTTAGGTTTAGTTGTCAAATAAGGTGTGATTACTTTTGGTTTGATTTGATTTGAATTTTAGGTTTGATTACTTTATTGGAATCTTGAATTGGGGATTGCGAGTTCTTATTTGATTTTATTTGATGTTACATTGCTTGGTTTCCTTGAAAATTTATTTCAAATTGACGAGTTTTTTTAGGTGGCAAAGGCACGGGTTATTACTAGTGTTCAACAATATAAAATATTTTTGAAAACTAGTACTTTGCAAGATATATTTTGGGTGAAATGTGGATATTTTTAATCTATTTGCGGCAGTTTTAGGGTCCCTTTGCAAACCAATGGACAACCTCTTGAGAAGGAAAACATGTTGTCATTTGATGATAAAGGGTAAAAATGGGAAGTGTGCTCAAAGTAGTCTGGTGGTCTAGCTGTTGCTTGCTGAGAGCAGTTCGAAGAGCCATGAGGAAATTTTACTGGTTTTTTCATTCTTTGAAGGAATAAAGCCATGTAAATAAGGATTGAATTTTTTTTCTTTTCTGTTTCTTCTTTAAATCTTTGGTTTAATTTGCAAAAAAAATTCTTCTTTCTTAAAAAAAAATAGATAACCTATGTCAGTTTCTCATTTGTATCCAGATGCTAATGCCAATTCACATTTGGGTTGGGTGGTTGTTGAATTTGCATTTTCTTTACTAGAAATCAGTTGAACTGTCTGAAGGTGGAGGGAAAATGTCCTTTAATCGAACGAAAATAGGGCGATCGAAAATAAGGCAAGGGGTGGGGTAATAATTCTCCCATCGTAGCACAAGTACACTATATGGGTAAGAAATCTGGCGAACCTATTCTTACGATATGAACATATTAATGTGAATGAAGTCATATTATGAAAAAAAAAAAAGAATCTAACATAAAACACTTACCTTCAACAAGTATATCTCACCAACATCAAACTTTTACCACTTTAGCATTGCCACTATTGTGAATAAAAATTATTTATATGTAACCTACAACTCAAAATGGCTTGCACATTGCCATTTGTATATGTGTGTAGACCAATTAAGGTGTTAGTGGTATATAAGTAACTCAGATATTGTATTGACATACTGTAGGCCTGGACAATGAAGATAATTTATTTCAAAAGTAATATAGTTACACTATGTTATATAGATAGAGGTAGAATATCTAGTCCCCTCCTAACAACATTAGTCCTTACCAAACAAAAAAATGCAAAGAAAAAAAAATACAACTTGTATAACTACTTGTCAAAGTCTTGAGTTCCATTAAAATGAGAATGGTTGGTAAGAATGATGGGTAAGAATAGTAGGTGAGAATGGTTTGTTGCTTATAGTAGCCTTTTATAAGGAACTGTAGTCTTATATAATGAATGACTCTAGATTGTTCATCTTCTTCATCAACCCACTCCTAACAACTTTTACCACCTTAGCATTGCCACTATTATGAATAAAAACTATTTATATGTAACATAAAACTCAAAATGGTTTGCACATTGCCATTTGTATATGTGTGCAAACCAATTGAGGTGTTAGTCATATATAAGTAACTCAGACATTGTGTTGACATACTGTAGGTCTGAACGATGAAGATGGAGATAATTTATTTCAAAAGCAATATAGTTACACTACGTTATATAGATAGAGGTAGAATATTTAGTTCCCATCTAATAACATTAGTCCTTACCAAACAAAAAAATGCCAAAAAAATAAAAAAAATACCGCTTGTAGAACTATTGTCAAAGTCTTGGGTTACATTAGAATTTGAAGGGTCGGTGAGAATTATGGGTAAGAATGGTAGGTGAGAATGGTTTTTTTGCCTACAGTAGCCTTATATAAGGAACTGTAGCTTTATATAAGGAATGACTCTAGATTGTTGACCTTCCTCATCAACGTACTTTGAACAACTTTCACCATTTTAGCATTGCCACTATTGTGAATAAAAACTATTTATATGTAACCTACAACTCAAAATGGTTTGCACATTGCCATTTGTATATGTGTTCAGACCAATTGAAGTGTTAGTTATATATAAGTAAATCAGATATTGTGTTGACATATTGTAGGCCTGGACAATGAAGATGAAGATAACTTATTTGAAAATTAATATAGTTACACTATGTTATTTAGATATAGGCAGAATATTTAGACCCCACCGAACAACATTAGTCCTTACCAAACAAAAAAAAGCAAAGAAAAAAAAATACCGCTTGTATAACTACTTGTCAAATTTTGAGTTCCATTAGAATGAGAATGGTTGGTGAGAATGATGGGTAAGAATGGTAGGTGAGAATGATTTGTTCCCTATAGTAGCCTTATATAAGGAACATTAGCCTTATATAAGGAATGATTTTAGATTGTTCATCTTCCTCATCAACGTACTCCTAACAACTTTCACCGCTTTAGCATTGTCACTATTGTGAATAAAAACTATTTATATGAAACCTATAACTCAAAATGGTTTGCACATTGCCATTTGTATATGTGCAGACCAATTGAGGTGTTAGTTATATATAACTAACTCAGATATTGTGTTGACATACTGTAGGTTTGGACAATGAAGATGAAGATAATTTATTTCAAAACTAATATAGTTACACAATGTTATACAGATATAGGTAGAATATTTAGTCCCCTCCTAACAACATTAGTCCTTACCGAACAAAAAAATGTAAATAAAAAAAAAATACCGCTTGTATAACTACTTGTCAAAGTCTTGGGTTCCAATAGAATGAGAATGGTCGGTGAGAATGATGGGTTAGCAAGGTAGGTGAGAATGGTTTGTTGCCTACAGTAGCCTTATATAAAGAATGACTCTAAATTGTTCATCTTCCTCATCAACGTACTCCTAACACCTTTCACCACTTTAGCATTGCCACTATTGTGAATAAAAACTATTTATATGTAACCTATAACCCAAAATGGCTTGGACATTGCCATTTGTATACGTGTTTAGACCAATTGAGTTGTTAGTTATATATAAGTAACTAAGATATTGTGTTAACATACTGTAGGCCTAGACAATGAAGATGAAGATAATTTATTTCAAAAGTAATGTAGTTACACTGTGTTGTATGGATATAGGCAGAATATTTAGTCCCCACCTAACAACATTAGTCCTTACCAAACAAAAAAATGCAAAGAAAAAAAAATTATACTTGTATAACTACTTGTCAAAGTCTTGAGTCCCATTAGAATGCGAATGGTCGGTGAGAATGATGGGTAAGAATGGTAGGTGAGAATTGTTTGTTCCCTATAGTAGCCTTATATAAGGAATTATAGCCTTACATAAGGAATGACTTTAGATTGTTCATCTTCCTCATCAACGTACTCCTAACAAACTTTCACCACTTTAGCATTGCCACTATTGTGAATAAAAACTATTTATATGTAACCTATAACTCAAAATGGCGTGCACATTGCCATTTGTATATGTGTTCAGACCAATTGAGGTGTTAGTTATATATTAGTAACTCAGATATTGTGTTGACATACTGTAGGCCTAGACTATGAAGATGAAGATAATTTATTTCAAATGTAATATAGTTACACTATGTTATATAGATATAGGTAGAGTATTTAGTCCCCACCTAACAACATTAGTCCTTACCAAACAAAAAAATGCAAAGAAAAAAAAAATACTACTTGTATAACTACTTGTCAAAGTCTTGAGTTCCATTAGAATGAGAATGGTCGATGAGAATGATGGGTAAGAATGGTAGGTGAAAATTGTTTGTTCCCTATAGTAGCCTTATATAAGGAACTGTAGCGTTACATAAGGAATGACTTTAGATTGTTCATCTTTCTCATCAACGTACTCCTAACAACTTTCAGCACTTTAGCATTGCCACTACTGTGAATAAAAACAATTTATATGTAACCTACAACTCCAAATGGCTTGGACATTGCCATTTGTATATGTGTGTAGACCAATTGAGGTGTTACTTATATATAAGTAACTTAGACATTGTGTTGACATACTTTAGCCCTGGACGATGAAGATGAAGATAATTTATTTCAAAAGCAATATGGTTACACTACGTTATATAGATAGAGGTAGAATATTTAGTCCCCATCTAACAACAATAGTCCTTAGCAAACAAAAAAAAGCAAAACAAAAAAATACCGCTTGTATAACTATTTGTCAAAGTCTTGGCTTTCATTAGAATGAGAATGCTCGGTGAGAATGATGGGTAAGAATGGTAGGTGAGAATGGTTTGTTGCCTACAGTAGCCTTATATAAGGAATGACTATAGATTTTTCATCTTCCTCATCAACGAACTCCTAACTACTTTGACCACTTTAGCATTGCCACTATAGTGAATAAAAATTATTTATATGTAACCTACAACTCTATATGGCTTGCACATTGCCATTTGTATATGTGTGCTGACCAATTCAGGTGTTAGTTTTATATAAGTAACTCAGATATTGTGTTGACATACTATAGGCCTGGACAATGAAGATTAAGATAATTTATTTCAAAAGTAATATAGTTACACTATGTTATATAGATATAGGTAGAATATTTGGTCCCCTCCTTACAACATTAGTCGTTACCGAAGAAAAAAATGGAAAGAAAAAAAAAATACCACTTGTATAAGTACTTATCAAAGTCTTGGGTTCCATTAGAATAAGAGTGGTCGGTGAGAATGATGGGTAAAAATGGTAGGTGAGAATGGTTTGTTGCCTACAGTAGCCTTATATAAGGAAATGTATCCTTATATAAGGAATGACTCTAGATTGTTCATCTTCCTCATCAACGTACTCCTAACAACTTTCACCACTTTAGCATTGCCACTATTGTGAATAAAAACTTTTTGAATGTAACCTACAACTCAGAATGGCTTGTACATTGCCATTTGTATATGCGTGCAGATTAATTGAGGTGTTAGTTATATATAAGTAACTCAGATATTGTGTTGACATACTGTAGGCTTGGACAATGAAGATGAAGATAATTTATTTCAAAAGTAATATAGTTACACTTTGTTATGTAGATATAGGTAGAATATTTAGGCCCCTCCAAACAACATTAGTCCTTACCGAACAAAAAAATGCAAAGAAAAAAAGAATACCGCTTGTATAACTACTTGTCAAAGTCTTGGGTTCCTTTAGAATGAGAATGGTCGGTGAGAATGATAGGTTAGAATTGTAGGTGAGAATGATTTGTTGCCTATAGTAGCTTTATACTAGGAACTGTAGCCTTATATAAAGGATGACTTTAGATTGTTCATCTTCATCATCAACATACTCATAACAACTTTCACCACTTTAGCTGTGACGCCCCAAAATCCGGGGGTCTGTTGATTACCTATCAACCAGTGGAATACCCGTGAATACCGTGTAACTCGATATCACACTGTTATGCCCCATTTATCGTGGTCTTTAAATTAACAAAATTCGGGTAGAGTCTCATTTGTACGGGGAGCTCTACCCAAAACACAACCTGTGCAATATACATTAACATGACTCGTCCGAGGTCCCATATAACACAATGACCACACAGGGTCCATTTATAAGTAAAAGTTGACTACACCGGGTCCAATTATAATTAAACATTGGCCACACCGAGTCCAATCATTCATATTTATATCAGAACATGCAAGGTTAGTTTAACAATAGTCCATATAAATTTTATTACAATTTAAAAGATTACATGCTTAAAACATTCTTTCCACAAATATTTTACATCAACACAAAATAAAGCCACATTCGGCTTTCTTCAAACATGAGGGTCCAAATTGGAGCCATCCACCGGTGTACCTCTCCCACCTGAAATGTTTCCCATATAGGGTGAGCCAACGCTCAGTAGAAAAACTCATACAGAGGCTACTCTCCACCTAAAATGCATATGCAATGCGCACATGCCACAAACAACTTCTTCCAAATAAGAATATACTATTCAAGATAGAATCTCATGATTCCATGCCAAGCAATGAGATGAAACTCACTCATGCATGCTATCCCGAGCCCACACTGACTCCCACAACACAATGCAACTCATATATGTAAAACAAACGTCTTTGATGAAACACATCCAAAGATCATTTTGAAATCAACCATATGTCAGAAAACCAATTCATTCTTGGATGTTTCCCATCAAATGAATAATTTATATATGAAAATCATGTGCCTTTATGGGGTATCGAATTCAGGAATCGCACCTCTGGCTCCGTACGCCGTACACTTTTCTGAAATTTCACCGCCGGTAAGTGTATGAACCAAGTGACCGGGTTTTTCACCTGAGGGAGTATCTAGTCCTACTTGCTATACCCGACACAAGTTTTCTTATGCATATAACCATGCGACTCCGTAGGACGTTCCATCCCACTTTCCCGAGCCCACCATCAAGCACCAATGTTGGTGTTGATCACCCCATGCAGCCTTACACCCACACTCATGTATGTAGCCCATAAATGTGATGTCAATTCCATGTCCATATTGCAATGCATGCCAAATAAATAATTTTTTTACATATCAATGTATACCATGAAAATTTATATCATTTGCATATAGTCACCATAACCATTTCAAGTTCAATATATCAAAGAGCATATATCAACACTTCATCAACATGATAACACATAATACATGCTAATATCACATTTCATTCACAAAGCATAATATAAAACACAAAGCATACCTGCATGATCCCAATTTTCAAGGGATTACATAAATACTTCCATATTCCAAAATCAAGCCAAGATTTTATATGGACCATTTCAAACAAAATAAAAATTAGAATATATAATTTTTGCACAACCAATTATCGAAACATTCTACAAATCACAAACTAGCACTTTCTAACTACCAATTCACACTAGAATTGATCCTACCCATTTTCATAACACCAATCATAATAGAAAAATGTTAGAAATACCCAAAATAGCCCACATGAACCCTATGGATACCTTAGGTTAGAAATAGGTCCGAGTAGGAGGAACCCTACCTCTTGAAATGTAAAGAATTCGTAGGAAGTCCCAAGAACAAGATTCAAGCCCAAAACTTAGATTTTTATAAAATCCTCCCCTTGGACCTTCTGTGAAAATCTTTATTTTTGATACCCACGCGTAGCCCTCATCGCGTAGAACGAATTTAATTCTTGGCCCGACGAATTCCGACCGACGGAACTCCGGGAATCGGCAGAAGAAAACTTGAAGAATTATTATTTTTTCCTCTTTACTCTTGGGTCTAATCCAGCAGGCCAAATGAAGGGAAAATATCTGATTTTTCAGATATTTGCCCATATTTATACTTTTTAAAGACTTGGTCCTTGTTGTGTCAAGTGTCCTCCTTTGTCCGGATCTGTTTTCGCCTCGAAACGATTAAATTTCGTACCGATTTAAGCTCAAAATATTTTATATGAAATTTATTTAAAATATTTTTTAACTTTCAAAATTTTTATAAATATTTCGTTTTTAGGGGTCACCGAACGCCCGTCGCCTCGAAAAACGTAAAAAACTCGAGTATCTCGAAATTTGACAAAAATTGACAGGGTAACTAAATTTCGTAAGAAGAATCCAACGGTGAGATTTGTATAATCATCAGAGGTCTAGAAAAATACCAGTTTTCAACCCGCACTATAATGACAAATTACCATTTTACCTTTTTTTCAGAAAAAGTTTAAATTTTTCCCGGGTTTCACATTAGCATTGCCACTATTGTGAATAAAAAAAAATTATATGTAACCTACAACTTCAAAGGGCTTGCACATTGCCATTTGTATATGTGTGCAGACCAATTGAAGTATTAGTTATATATAAGAGACTCAGATGTTGTGTTGACATACTGTAAACCTGGACAATGAAGATGAAGATAATTTATTTCAAAAGTGATACAGTTACACTATGTTATGTAGATATAGATAGAATATTTAGTCCCCTCCTAATAACATTAGTCCTTACCGAACAAAAAATGCAAAGAAAAAAAAATACCGCTTGTATAACTACTTGTCAAAGTCTTGGTTTCATCAGAATGAGAATGGTCGGTGAGAATGATGGGTTAGAATGGTAGGTGAGAATTGTTTGTTGTCTACAGTAAATTTATATAAGGAACTGTAGTCTTATATAAGGAATGATATCAGATTGTTCATCTTACTAATAAACGTACTCCTAACAACTTTCACCACTTTAGCATTGTCACTATTGTGAATAAAAACTTTTTCTATGTAACCTATAACTCAAAATGGCTTACACATTGCCATTTATATATGTGTGCAGACTAATTGAGATGTTAGTTATATATAAATAACTCAGATATTGTGTTGACATACTCTAAGCCTGGATAATGAAGATGAAAATAATTTATTTTAAAAGTAATATGGTTACACTATGTTACATAGATATAGTTAGAATATTTTGTCCCCACCTAACAACATTAGTCCTTACCAAACAAAAAAAAGCAAAGAAAACAAAATACCACTTGTATAAGTATTTGTCAAAGTCTTGTGTTCCATTAAAATGAAAATGGTCGGTGAGAATGATGGGTAAGAATGGTAGGTGAGACTTGTTTGTTCCTTATAATAGCCTTATATAAGGAACTGTAGCCTTATATTAGGAATGACTTTAGATTGTTCATCTTTTCCATCAACGTACTCCAAACAACTTTCACCACTTTAGCATTGCCACTGTTGTGAATAAAAACTATTTATATGTAACCTACAACTCCAAATGGCTAGCACATTGCCATTTGTATATGTGTGTAGACCAACTGAGGTGCTAGTTATATATAAGTAACTTATAAATTGTGTTGATATACTGTAGGCCTGGACGATGAAGATGAAGACAATTTATTTCAAAAGCAATATGGTTACACAATGTTATGTAGATAGAGGTAGAATATTTAGTCCCCCACCTAACAACATTAGTCCTTACCAAACAAAAAAATGCAAAAAATAAAAATAAAAATACCTTTTGTATAACGACTTGTCAAAATCTTGGGTTTCATTAGAATGAGAATGGTCGGTGAGAATGATGGTTAAGAATGATAGGTGAGAATGGTTTGTTGCCTACAGCAGCCTTATATAAGGAATGACTCTAGATTGTTTCTCTTTCTTGTCAACATACTCCTAACAACTTTCACCACTTTAGCATTGGCACTATTGTGAATAAAAAATATTTATATATAACTTACAACTCAAAATGGCTTGCACATATCCATTTGTATATGTGTGCAGACCAATTGAGGTGTTCGTTATATATAAGTAACTCAGATATTTTGTTGACATAATATAGGCCAGGACAATGAAGATAATTTATTTCAAAAGTAATATAGTTACACTATGTTATATAGATATAGGTATAATATTTAGTCCCCTCCTAACATCATTAGTCGTTACTGAACAAAAAAATGCAAAGAAAAAAAAATACCGCTTTTAAAAGTTCTTGTCAAAGTCTTGGGTTCCGTTAGAAAAAGGGTGTCGGTGAGAATGATGGGTAAAAATGGTAGGTGAGAATGGTTTGTTGCCTACAGTAGCCTTATATAAGGAACTGTAGTCTTATATAAGGAATGACTCTAGATTGTTCAACTTCCTCATCAACGTACTCCTAACAACTTTCACCACTTTGACATTGCCACTATTGTGAATAAAAACTATTTGTATGTAACCTATAACTCAAAATGGTTTGTACATTGCCATTTGTATATGTGAGCAGACCAATTGAGGTGTTGGTTATATATAAGTAACTCAGATATTGTGTTGACATACTGTAGGCCTGGACAATGAAGATGAAGATAATTTATTTCAAAAGTATTATAGTTACACTATGTTATATAGATATAGGTAGAAAATTTAGTCCCCTCCTAATAACATTAGTACTTACCGAACAAAAAAATTCAAAGAAACAAAAAATTCCACTTGTATAACTGCTTGTCAAAGTCTTGGGTTCCATTAGAATGAGAATGGTCGGTAAGAATGATGGGTTAGAATGGTAGGTGAGAATGGTTTGTTCCCTATAGTTGCCTTATACAAGGAACTCTAGCCTTATATAAAAGATGACTTTAGATTGTTCATCTTCCTTATGAACGTACTCCTAAGAACTTTCACCACTTTGGCATTGCCACTATTGTGAATAAAAACTATTTATATGTAACCTACAACTCAAAATGGCTTGCACATTGCCATTTGTATATGTGTGCAGACCAATTGAAGTGTTGGTTATATATAATTAACTCAGATATTGTGTTGACATACTATAAGCCCGGATGTTGAATATGAAGATAATTTATTTTAAAAGCAATATAGTTACACTACGTTATGTATATAGAGGTAGAATATTTAGTCCACACCTAATAACATTAGTCCTTACCAAACAAAAAAATGCAAAAAAAAAGTACCGTTTGTATAATTACTTGTCAAAGTCTTGGGTTCCATTAGAATGAGAATGGTCGGTGAGAATGATGGGTAAGAATGGTAGGTGAGAATGGTTTGTTGCCTACAGTAGCTTTGTATAAGGAAATGTAGTCTTACATAAGGAATGACTCTAGATTGTTCATTTTCCTTATCAACGTACACCTAATAACTTTCACCACTTTAGCATTGCCACTATTGTGAATAAAAACTATTTATATGTAACCTATAACTCAAAATGGATTGCACATTGCCATTTGTATATGTGTGCAAAGCAATTGAGGTGTTAGTTATGTATAAGTAACTCTTATATTGTGTTCACATACTATAGGCCTGGACAATGAAGATGAAGATAATTTATTTCAAAAGTAATATAGTTACACTAAGTTATATCGGTATAGGTTGAATATTTAGTCCCCTTCTAACAACATTAGTCCTTACCAAACAAAAAAATGCAAGAAAAAAAAAATACCGCTTGTATAACTACTTGTCAAAGTCTTGGGTTCCATTAGAATAAGAATGGTCGGTGAGAATGATGGGTAAAAATGGTAGGTGAGAGTGGTTTGTTGCCTATAGTAGCCTTATATAAGGAACTGTAACCTTATATAAGGAATGACTTTAGATTGTTTATCTTCCTCATCAACGTACTCTTAACAACTTTCACCACTTTAGCATTGCCACTATTGTGAATAAAAACTATTTATATGTAACCTACAACTCAAAATGACTTGCACATTGCCATTTGTATATGTGTGCAGACCAATTGAAGTGTTGGTTATATATAAGTAACTCAGATATTGTGTTGACATATTGTAGGCTTGGAGGATGAAGATGAAGATAATTTATTTCAAAAGTAATATAGTTACACTAAGTTATGTAGATAGAGGTAGAATATTTAGTTCGCACCTAACAACATTAGTCCTTACCAAACAAAAAAATGAAAAAAAAAATAAAAAATACCATTTGTAGAATTACTTGTCAAAGTCTTGGGTTCCATTAGAATGAGAATGGTCGGTGAGAATGATGGGTAAGAATGGTAGGTGAGAATGATTTGTTGCCTACAGTAGACTTATATAAGGAAATGTAGTCTTATATAAGGAATGACTCTAGATTGTTAATCTTCCTTATCAACGTACTCCTAATAACTTTCACCACTTTTGCATTGCCAGTATTGTGAATAAAAACTATTTATATGTAGCCTATAACTCAAAATGGCTTGCACATTGCCATTTGTATATGTGTGCAGACCAATTGATGTGTTAGTTATATATAAGTAACTCATATATTGTGTTGACATATTATAGGCCTGGACAATGAAGATGAAGATAATTTATTTCAAAATTAATATAGTTACATTATGTTATATAGGTATAGGTTGAATATTTATTCCCCTTCTAACAACATTAGTCCTTACCAAACAAAAAAATGCAAAGAAAAAAAAATACCGCTTGTATAACTACTTGTCAAAGTCTTGGGTTCCATTAGAATGAGAATGGTCAGTGAAAATGATGGGTAAGAATGGTAGGTGAGTGGTTTGTTGCCTATAGTAGCCTTATATAAGATACTGTAGTCTTATATAAGGAATGACTTTAGATTGTTGATCTTCCACATCAACGTATTCTTAACAACTTTCACCACTTTAGCATTGCCACTATTGTGAATAAAAACTATTTTTATGTAACCTACGACTCAAAATGGCTTGCACATTGCCATTTGTATAGGTATGCAGCATTTGGGGTGTTAGTTATATATAAGTAACTTAGATATTGTGTTGACTTACTGTAGGCCTAGACGATGAAGATGAAGATAATTTATTTCAAAAGCAATATAATTATACTACGTTATATTGATAGAGGTAGAATATTTAATCCCCACCTAACAACATTAGTACATACCAAACAAAAAAATGCAAAAAAAAATAAAAAAATACCGCTTGTATAACTACTTGTCAAAGTCTTGGGTTCCATTAAAATGAGAATGGTCGGTGAGAATGATGGGTAAGAATGGTAGATGAGAATGGTTTGTTGCCTACAGTAACCTTATATAAGAAATTGTAGCCTTATATAAGGAATGACTCTAGATTGTTCATCTTCCTCATCAACGTACTTCTAACAACTTTCACCACTTTAGCATTGCCACTATTGTGAATAAAAATTATTTATATGTAACATACAACTCAAAATGACTTGCACATTGCCATTTGTATATGTGTGCAGACCAATTGAGGTGTTAGGTTTATATAAGTAACTCAGATACTGTATTGACATACTGTAGGCCTGGAGAATGAAGATGAAGATAATTTATTTCAAAAGTAATATAGTTACACTATGTTATATAGATAAAGGTAGAATATTTAGTCCCCTTCTAACAACATTAGTCCTTACCGAACAAAAAAATGCAAAGAAAAAAAAAATACTGCTTTTATAACTCCTTGTCAATGTCTTGGGTTCCATTAGAATGAGAATGGTCGGTAAGAATGATCGGTAAGAATGATAGTTGAGAATGATTTGTTGCCTATAGTTGCCTTACATAAGGAACTGTAACCTTATATAAGGAATGACTCTAGATTGTTTATCTTCCTTATCAACGTACTCCTAACAACTTTTACCATTTTAGCATTGCCACTATTATGGATAAAAACTATAAATATGTAACATACAACTCAAAATGGCTTGCACATTGCCATTTGTATATGTGTGTAGACCAATTGAGGTGTTAGTTATATATAAGTAACTTAGATATTGTGTTGACATATTGTAGGCTTGGAAGATGAAGATGAAGATAATTTATTTCAAAAGCAATATAGTGACACTACGTTATATGGATAGAGGTAGAATATTTAGTTCTCACTTAACAACACTAGTCCTTACCAAACAAAAAAATGCAAAAAAAAAAAATACCGCTTGTATAACTACTTGTCAAAGTCTTGGGTTCCATTAGAATGAGAATGCTCGGTGAGAATGATGGGTAAGAATGGAGGTGAGAATGGTTTGTTGCCTACAGTAGCCTTATATAAGGAACTATAGCCTTATATAAGGAATGACTTTAAATTGTTCATCTTCCTCATCAACGTACTCCTAACAACTTTCACCACTTTAGCATTGCCACTATTGTGAAGAAAAACTATTTATATGTAACCTACAACTCAAAATGGCTTGCACATTGCCATTTGTATATGTGTGCAGACCAACTGAGGTTTTAGTTATATATAAGTAACTCAGATATTGTGTTGACATACTTTCGGCCTGGTTAATGAAGATGAAATAATTTATTTCAAAAGTAATATAGTTACACTATGTCATATAAATAGAGGTAGAATATTTAGTCCCCACCTAACAACATTAGTCCTTACCAAACAAAAAAAAAAAAAATTACAGCTTGTATAACTACTTGTCAAAGTCTTGAGTTCCATAATGAGAATGATGGGTAAGAATGGTAGGTGAAAATGGTTTGTTGCTTACAGTAGCCTTATATAAGGAACTGTAGCCTTATATAAGGGATGATTCTAGATTGTTCATCTACCTTATCAACTTACTTCTAACAACTTAATATTGTTATGATTTTTTTTTATTCCTAATCATAGGTACTTCTAACAGCTAACATTAATCCTTTTCTCCATTTGCTTTGATCTTTTTCATGAAATGACAAAACAACATATGGCAAAGGATGACACACGAAGAAGGAATTCTAAATTGAGTATAAGAAAAAATAAACAAAAGGCAAAGGGATCCATAAAAAAAATGGTTTACACAAAAAAAGTATGGTATCTACATATTTTCGCACATCAAACATCACAAATCACCAAAATCAGCCCAACAAAACCTCCTGGCAAGCAAAACATAGGCAAAAAAAATTAGTTCAGCAAAACACAACCACCACCCCATTGCCAACAAAACATAGGCCAAAAAAATTGATTCAACAAAACATTGGCAAAAAATAATTGATTACAATTTATCTCTTTTTGTTTATAAAAAAAAAAATCATGCCACTAAATCAAGCCCATAAACACTATACATGACTTTTGTATATACAAAAAAAAAATATGTCACACATATAAAATAATTGGTCATTATCATCTCCGATTTTTACCCCAATTCTTTTGTTGGTGTTGTTGTGCCTTGTTTATGATCTTTTTTTTTATTCGTTATATATGTGAGTAATAACTTTGAATGCTAGATCCTTCCGCATCGTAATGAATTCATCCTAAAAACAATAACCAATAACCACAGTTAAATTAACAAATGTTACATACACAAATTTAATTTAGTACTATTAAATATTAAATAAGGAGAATAGCTATCATACTGTAATTGTGAATGATTAATTCAAAAATTGAGCATTCATCTTCTTTATGACAAATATTCCACAATCATAGCTATTTGTTTGCCTAGGAGCCCAATCCATTCCATATGTGTGCCACTTGGTCAATGTTGGTGTGTAATTAGGTATGACAAGCTAAAGGACTCGATCTAATTGTTTAATCATATTTGCAACAGCACAAATATGGCTATTGTTGGGATATAATGGTAGAGAATCAAGTAATAAAACTTTTTCTTTCACTACATCCACCATGCATAAATACCAATGGGTGTTATTGCCATTCATGTGTATATAGATCTACATACATACATAAAAAAATACAAAGATATTAATTATTGTGTAAATGATCAATTATAAACAAAAAAAAAAATAGGACATCTATATACCTTTTCATAGTCCTTGAAATCTGAAACGAAGTACCTTTGAAAATCAAGCAAGCCAATTACTTTTTCTTGTTCTTTTCCTTCCTCTACCTTTCCAAGTACTTTTTGCTGGGTATTAAAAGTAAAATACGGATACACATTTAACCCACATTATACATGTTCAAGATTAAAAAAATCAAATAAACCACATTACCGCAAACCATGTGGGTAGGTACCACCTTGATCTTTTTGTAAACGGATTAAATTTCACATCGTCCGGAATAATACAAGATGCCAAATCTACTATCTTTAGGTCAAAATGTACAAAATCAATATTTGGTCAATATAAAAAACACAATAAATACATCCATTTTTAACTCACAATGTCTAACAACCATTTTCTTGATTTCAAATATTTAACAAATAAATATTTGTTGGCAGAACATGTCTCAAATCTCACCAGTGTCTCATTGTTTCATGCAAAAAATGTATTAGTAATTGGTGATGATCCCATAATATACAAGAAGAACAAGCACAAACTATATAGTATAAGTACCTCATGTTAAGTGAGTTGTCAAATATGTAATTCAAGACACACATTTTATCATAATCACTAATTTCATCAACGTGTAGATAATCCTCATTTGATGGGGTCTACAAACTGGTGGTATCTGAAATCTGTTTATTAAATATAATGAAGAGTATTATTAAATGTGGCACAATTTTTTAAATAAAGTTAATACACAGATTTGTTTAAACAATCATTTAAATGTTTAATGTGGAGTACGAAACCTCGTGAACGTTGATAGTTGAGGGAATGTGAAACGTTGTTATTTCTTGAACTTTATATATTTTCACTTCGATCTTCTCATCATCCCTTATTATGTTTTAAACCATATATACATCAACACCAGTCCCATGCTTATTTACAACTTCCTCCATCTTCTCCTCTTCATCTTTATTTGCATTCACCTCCTCTTCATCCTTATTTGTATTCGCCTCCTCTTCATCCTTATTTCTAGCTTTGTCATCTTTATCCTTATTTCTAGATTCCTCTATTTCCTCCTCTTCATCCTTATTTCTAGTTGCCTTCATCTCCTCATGTTCATCCTTATTTGCATTCACCTCCAACTATTCCTCTTCATCCTTATTTGCATTTACCTTATCTTCATCATGATTTCCATCCTTCTTTACAGCTTCCTCCGTCTTCTTTCCAGTTTCCTCCATCTCCTTTCCAGCTTGCTCCACCTCCTTCTCAAACAAGATTCCATTATTGTCCAACTGTGATAACATACATAGAGTAGTATTATATTGTATTATCGATTAATCTTAATCAAGTAAAACCAAAATTAGGTTTGACGTGTTATACTGCTGCTTTATTTGTCGTGTGCTTCTTCAAGATAGTATTTTCATACTTCTTCAAATAAAGTTGCTGCTTATACAAACAAGATTAGAAATTTAGAATATATATTTTTATTACTAAAAATATGAATTTTATAATGCCTATCATACCTTGAAAATCTCATATGGTGATTTCAAGTATTTACTTGGCTTCCGCTTAGATTTTCTTCTCAGCACCTTTGCGTTTTATTTTTTGTTTGCATGCATGAGTGTGAAGCTGGTTGAAGGTGAGGTGTGTTTACAATGACATTTGAATGTTGCCACGGTATATCTTCCATAGCCTTTATATCTGGTGTTTGCACCATTTGAAGCAGAATTCACATCCGATTATCATACTTGGATTAATTTAAGATTTCTTCATGGATTATTTCATTGTCTATGTCTTTATTCTCTCCATAAGTATCACATTTATTCATGGATTGCTTCATGGATTCTAATGCATCAATAATTTTCTCCATCATGATAACCACCAAATTTACTTTGTCAGATAGGTCATCCTTGATTTTAGCCATTGATTTTTTCAGGGATGAAAATCTTTCTTCCCATGACTGAAAAAAATAATATTAAATCATCAAGTACACATAATTAGAAATAGAAATACTCACAATCACTTATATAAGCCAACATCATTACACATACTTTAGATAAGCCACCACTTGTCTGCCCTATGTTAGGATCCTTCTCAATTTTTCATGAAACAGGTGGTTGCACAATGAGTGGAACATGTTGTGCATTGATGGAGGCTACTCTTACAACTTGAACCTACAACATACATAACTCTTAATCATGACTCCAACACGCTAATAATCAAATTGAAATTGACATACATACACATCAATTATTAAAAAATAATATCAATAGATACCTCTTTCCTATTTATCAACTTCTTAAAGATAACCACACCATTTTTATTTTCAAATCACTCCATGCTCCAATGCGAGGAATGAATTGACATTTGATTGGCACAAGGGAAACCCATGTGGGTGTCAGGTGCTGAAGATAAAAAATCTATGTCAAGCAACTACTCTCAATTCGAAACAAAAACAATACTAAGCACAAGATCTTTCAGGTAATCAATACATTACCTTGAGAACTAGTAGACAACCACTAATGTTGTTTTGTCCTTATATCTTATATTTTTTCAACCCCTCAATCAGGGCATCAAACACCAACTTGGCCCAGTTCTTCTCTCCCAAAGAACCAACATCCACCACAAAATGGAGGAATGAACTGCTAATTGAGGTCTTTGTTGTAGGACACAATAGACATCCAAGAACAAATAAGATAAAGATACACCGAATGTCCTCTGTATCCACTTTCATTTCATCCAATTTGTTATTTAAATAGTTCACTAGAATATCCTTTATTCTAGTGAACATGGAATTACAGATTCCCTTTATTCTTTCATAGGGGTCACTCCTCTCTACATCTATCTCCCCATATCTCAACCCCAATATAGATTCTACATCCTCAGGAGAGAACTTTAAGGATTTCCCGTAAATATTCAATACACATGAATTAGGGTCAAAGTGTTCAACCTCCCAGTCACATAAATCTCTCCTCTATTTTGCATTTGAGGCTTAACAAACCTCCGATACCAATCTCTTCAACTCCATATTTTTGTTCATCACTAAACCTCTCTATTTCTTTCACCGTCATTCTCGATGAACATCTGGTTCTCAATTGTACCATCAAATATTTTTCATAATACAACACACAAAATAAACACACGTTACACAAATAATTTAATATTATGATTTACAACACCCTTATCACGTCTTCTTTTGTGAACTACTAGATGTGTTTTGCAAACCATTGCAAAAAGTTTTTGCACTCCAATTAGGGATAAACATGAACCAAATTGGGTTGAGCATTAGTTTGTTTTTGGGCTCAGCTTGATTATTTTGCAAAAAAAATGTTTAGATTCAACTCTGACTCCTGATGATGAGTCTTAAATCTCTTGTTCAAGCTTGACTCCTCTTATGTTTATTTTATCTCTGTCTAAAATTAATACACAAATTATACTATCGTGGATGAAGGTGAAGAGTTAAAGTTTTAATCTCATGTATTGAATGGATGCATCACTAGCACTATGTATATTACATACATAATAGGTACAATAGTACATTTGAGCCCACAACCCATGCAAAAAGGATGGAAAACCAGAGAAGTCAAGAAATAAGAAGAAATTAAAATTTTAAAATTTTAGAGTTTCTTTCATATCCATAATATTAATAGTTGTTCTATAATAAAATGAAAATTTCTTCTTTCCTAGCATCTCCTTCATTTTAGAAAACCTCTAAGAAACTACCTTATCAAGGATTATAACATGAAACTTGGTAAAAGCTTTAGCTAGGTGTTGAACTTACAATGAATGTCTAGCATCTATACAAGTGTCATTGATCTAAAGTTGGCCAGAATTCTATTACGAAGTATAAAATATCTTGATTTTTTATGTACAAGAACTTTCTTTGCCTAACTAGATTTTTCATATTCTTCTAGAATTCTCTAGAATATTTCTAGATTAAATTCAACAATTCAGACAACCACATAATTTTTGTTAAAGAATCAACCAACATAAAGCATAAGTAGGATCAAATCCACTTCATGAAATTTCAGTTTTCAATCACATGCACCTAAAAACATATTGAATTTTCATGAAACAAACAGTCACTGTTGAGCCTAAACAATTTTCACCAGTGTTATCAGAACCGAACCAATCCAACCGGGAACTGGGACCTAAGCCAGTTCGATTCTAGAGTTGAACCGTATAAGCAGTCAAACCGGAAGAAAATCGCTAAATCGGTTGATTTTTTTATCAAACCGGTAAACTGGACGATTGGATTTCAAATAATATTAAAAAAAAAAATCCTCTTTTTGGGCAATTTTCCTTAAATCTTCAATTCCCTTCCACCTTCTTCCTTCAATCTTCACTCCCAAGTGACCAGCTCCAGGCGACGAAAGAGAATGACAAATTAAATTAATCAAATTAACATTGAATTCATCTAATTTATATTCAAATTCATCCAATTAACCCTCAATTAATCAAATTAACATCCAAAACTATTTTAAAAATATTCAATTTATCAAATCAATTTTTAAAAATATTTAAAAAAATTTCAATTTTAATTGACTTGAATTATTATTCATAACAAAATATAACACAGACAAAAAAATTTAATTATCTAACCTGAAATCTCATTTAAATCGTTTGTCCAATAATCTGGATCCATATCAATTGACAATAGGCCAATAATATACCGACACATGGATGAATGAAATTTTGACACAAGACTAACCCATTTTCCGCCCAAATCCATTCCTCTTGCTTCTTCCAGACGCTTAGTAGCTACGAATAGCTGGGTTGCTGCTTCACTTTTTTTCGTCTTTCTCTTTCTTTTCTTTTCTAAGTTATTCTCTTCTGCTTCATTTCGGTTCCTTTTTCAAGTCTTCTAAAATGGTGATAACCTCCTCCTCTTCTCTAATATTTTTAATCTCAACTCAGAATATTTATAAGATAAGTTCTGTTTAATCCCAGTATAAGTTCTATTGTTTAGAAAAAAAAATGAAACTATTTTTATGGTTAATGGTGGATTTTATATTTAGAGGGGAGAAGAGGTCAAGTGAATCTGATTGGCCAACAAGTTTATGAGGTTTTTTATAGTGAGAGATCTGTATAATCTAAATACTAAACCATTTTTATTGATATTATTTGTATACCATTGATGATGTTAGTTCTCCATTGTAGCAAGGATTGTTTGAAGACAATCAAAGGAAAGAAAAATAAAAAACTCGGCCATGGGGTAAGGGATGTAATTCTCCACTGTGTATAATCATTCCACTCACTCATTCAGTTCATGAAACAACTTGGACTACAATGGAAGAATATGGAAGATTGTGAGAAAGAAAAATATATAGAGATGACAAAATCATCAAAAAAGAAAAAGATTTTTGCAAAAAGAAATCTACACCAACAATAAGGAGAGTTTTTTTTTTTTGGGTATTCTAAATTTTTTTATAAATATCGAGATTATTTTTTTTCATAATGTCTCTATGAAGGAACATCCTAGAGAAATCTAATGAGACAAAGAAAGCACTTGTACATTAAAAATAGTAAAGTTTATCATGTGAGAATTCTACACACAAATTAAGCGAATGACACTTGTGAATATCATAACCATCCATTGCAAGGGCAAAGACTTATATAACACTGTTGACATACTAAAAACTTGCTTAAAGAGTAGCTCCTAATTAAGGCATGGTAACATCATAGCATCTAATGCTACTCATATTTGATTACATAATTTGCTTACATAAGATAACCTGCTAGGTTGGATATAACACATAGTGATCTTGAGAATAACAAACCAAGGTAGCAACCAAGTTAACAGATCTGTTATGACATCTCATAAGTAATTGCAACCTGAAAAGAGCACTACACGTCACCCCATAATAGATTGATCATTCTCATCTCTAATGCATAGTAGATGAGTGTGTGTCTCTACTATGTATGCTAAAAATAGACGGTGGGAGATGGGAAAAAATTGTGGCCATTTTGCTGAAGTGCATGATGGCCATAAACCACAAGAAAATATGATAACAAATTCATTTTATACTACACATGAATAACTAAGCCAAACTTGTATTGAAATATTGAGATTGTGAGTGATGAACTTCCTCGAGTGAACTTTTGCAAGTGTGATTGTTAGTGAGTAATTGAAAACTTCATTTTGAGTGAACTTATATATATTTTCAAAATTTTTGAGAAAATTTTGAGTGAAGAAAATGGTAAATGATATTGGAGTTCAAAGCTATGAATATACTTAAGTGAAAGCTCCTAAATTTTTTTTTTTGTGAAAAAGTTGGTATAAAATCTCGTTGAATTCCACGGAGCAAAATGGTGGTGTTTGTGATTTCCCTTATGGGGTAAATGGTAAACAGGAGAGATGTTCAACGGAGATTAACAAGCTTCTTCTCCCCTTCTGACACCATAGACAAACTACTTGTACCAAAATAACACATATACAAGGACAAACTACTTGTACCAAAATAACAGATATACAAGCTCTCCACTCTCAAATTTCCCCGGGGCACTAACCCCTATTGTATTGCTTAATTTTTCACCATTTTATTTATCATTTTCTATTCAAACAATTCTTTTTGGAATGGTAAGGATTTATCCACATCATTAAATCTTAAATTACTTTAGATTTTGATAAATGTAAAATATAATAAATTAGTTGATGTATATAGATCCTCACCATGCAAAAAAATTGTTGAATATTCAATTATAAATAGCATCACCGGTGTCCCAATGACATTTCAATGCTATGAGGTGGGAGTCAACACCCCCATTTACTGGCCTCTGATATTAATTTCTCTCTCTTGCAATTTGTTTAGCAAAAAGTGAACTATCTCTCGAATTCCAACTAATGTTGAACTTACTGGTTAGGTTTAAATTGAATGCAATATTTTTCTTGCTGTTATATTGCAATTTTTGTTCCAGCAGTGAGAAATGCACCCAACATATTCCATGGGTTGCAAAAAAAGCGAGAGGACAAAATATTTGAGAATTAAACCTAATTTTTCTGAGATTTATCACATAATCACTCAGACTCCTTGACATTTGAACTATTATACACAAAACTCTTGAAATTTGTACATATGTAATACTTAAACACCTGTCGTCCATGTCAGTTAGTAAATTATGTCCAATACCCCTGAAGTTTGTAGCATATAATACTTAGACCCTCAAGTTTAAAATGTTATACTTAAATAAAAAAAATACTAAAATTAAAAATAGAATATCAAATATTTTAAATTTTACAACCAAAATTCATGTTCTATTATGAACTTTATTGAAATAAAATTAAAAATAAAATCTAATTTTTTTCTTAAAAAATTATAATTAATATATAATTATACTATCTATTGAAATTTAATTTGGTTGTTGAAACGACCAAATTACCCTAATTAAAGTTAAAATATATTGTATTTATTATAATTTGACCTCTTGTTTAATTTTTTAGTTTAATTCCAATAGATAATATAATTATATATTAATTATGTTTTAAGAGGTTTACGTGTAATTTATTAACGAGTGTACTAGTGTACATTTGACCGAAGGGGTTTAAATGTTATCTGTGTGTAAATTTTAGGGGATTTGTGTATAATATTTCAAATGTTAGAGGATCTGAGTGATTAAGTAACAAATTTAAGAAATCTGAGTGTAATTCTCCCAAAATTTAATTATGGCCTTTTGAAAGCAGAAGACACAATGGTTTGCAATGTGTTATTAACCATTATTAAGTATCTCAACCTGAAATTTGGATCAACAACCAATCCTTTATATATTTCCTCACGATATATTCCCTTTGTACTCATCAAAATTATCAACCAAATCAATGGAGCAAACTGAAAGAATTGGGATCAAAATCTACAATATAACCCCACAAGATGATAGAATGCAACTACTTTCATAGAATATCCTATGCAAGCACCGCTTCGCTCTCTGATGTAGAGTTCCCCTCTTTCCCCACCGTGGCGACTGCAACTCCAGGCAACATGCTAGTTTTCTAGTGGAAGCTCCGCTATTCATCTACTATGGTAACCTATCTTCCCTCTCCTATTTTCCACTTTTTTTTCTTGTTTCATTCAGCATACTACACCCAAACCCAACCTCTTACATCTGTAAATAAAACCTAACCCACAAACATAGCTTCCAATCTCCTACTACAATCATCAACAATTTCATCTCCTCTCAGCTGTGATTCCATCTTTGAATTTAAATTTGCTCATTTTGATCCTCCTCCATTAATGCATACCAACTGTTTGACAAAAAGCCTCATGAAATCATTGTCAAAAAGTCTCTCAGAGACAGCTATGGGGCAACTGGACAAGCCACATACCAAGCAAACAAACCACTCCCACTCCCATACCCCAAACTCAACCCTATAACAAAACCTATTCAACCTCTCAAGGATTCCTTACAACAAAATCTCAATCACCTCACTAATTCAACAAGCCATCTTCACCAGTCTACTAGAAAGGCCTGACTTCCGAATTACCCTTCACATTTCCTACAAGAATGCCTTAGTCCCAGGGATCACCAAAGAAATCTATGCCACCACAAATGAACTTGTGGAACCATTGGAAAGAAAACTTGAGGATGATCTAGGTAGTCCCAAAATAATCTTATCCAAAGAAGATAAAGCTTGAATTAGGCATCCTTGGGCAGATGCTATTATTTTCAAAACATATGGGCGTACATACAATTATCAGTACTTGATTGGGAAGTTGAATGCCTTATGGCAACCCAATGAAAAAATGAAATGCATAGCTTTAGGAGAAGGCTACTATGTGGCTTGTTTTCAGTCAAAAAAAAGATACTATGAGGACACTCAATGAAGGCTCCTGGTTCCTTGGACAACAATTTATCAGGGTCAGATTGTGGGAGCCAGAATTACAGGTGCTAATGGATTCGTCTGCCTAGATTACCAATTGAGTTTTATGACTCTCTAGTCCTTAAGAAAATAGGACTCAGAATTGGAAGGTTGATTATGATTGATGCCCAAACTGAAGACATGTCCCGTGGGAGATTGCAAGAATGTGCGTTCAAATCGTTATCTCAAAACCACTGGTCTCGCATATATTCATTGCAAAAGACAAACAACTGGTTATGTATGAAGGCTTTAAGAAGATACGCTCCACGTGTGGCCATGATGATCACAATACCAAAGCTTGTAGGCTACAGGAGACCATTCCTATCTCTCCGGCATTTATCTCAACCAACGAGTGTGTGGAGAATTTTCTCCAGAAAGGAGCGATGGTGGATGGACAAGACTGGCTCACGAACCGAAAGGCTATAAGTTCGCGTTATGTGGAGAAGTTTATGTCACGCTGCGGTGCTCTGTGCGCGTATGTGAGCTTTAAGAGCTAATTCACCAGTCAATTCGTGCTACACTCTTATTTTATAAAATTTACGGATTTGATTTTTTAATTTATAAATTCAATTAATTGGTGAAAGGGATGGGCAATCACGAGATAGTCTCTCTATTATGAAATGTCTTATTTGAGTCTTAACTACTAATTCAAAAAGACAATTTGTCACTACAATATTGCTAAAGTCAAGCAGTAAACCACGGTACTTCTGTGAATTGAACCAAGTTTAATAATTATATTGGAGTCAATGATAATCCTAAACGAGTACGGTTTACCAAACCAACAGCTCGGATGGTATTCGTGCACTTATACATTTATTTATTACTACTCAAATTTTTCTTTAGAAAATATTGATCCACACTTATAGATACATATCAATTGTAAACTATAAGTATTATTTTAGGACTTTATAATCAACATATATTTAAAAATTAAATAGTTTGTTTCATAGTTTTGAATAATATTTAATTTTTATTAATTTTTATGGATGAACGTGTATCAGTATACATAAAATATAACGCTCTCAAAGCCCGCCCCGCTCTCATATGACTCAGGCTCTCAACCTCCTCTTCAATTTGTTATAGGATAGTCTTTGTATTATTCGTGTCAATATTTGAATTAATAAAATTATTTAATTTTAACACAATTCATATACTTTCATATATAAAAATTTGATAAAATAATAAAATACCTATTTTTTTGTATACAATACGAGCTAAGCGCGTTATTTGAGTTTAACACTAATCTAATTCATTTATTTCTTGTGTTAATCGGTGGTGTCATTTTTGGATTCGTAACGTGTCGACGAGTAAAATTGGCACCCTAACTTTCATGGGTAATGTTACTCCGACTAACAAGCTGCCCTAATATATTCTTATTTTTTAGTTAGTCTAGCATTGCTCCTCTCTTATTATTATTATTTTTTATCTAATCTATAATTTCAAATTTTAAATTAAAATAATCCGGAGTGATTAAATTGAGAAAAGGAACCTAAACAATCATGCCAGTTGTCATATTACTTAACATTTTCTTGAAAGTTCCAATTGGTTTTAGAAATTATACACAATCTCTTAGGATTTAAACGTCAATGTACATCCAATTTCTTCAAATGTAAGAAATTTCCGCCCATAGACATACGTCAGGTGCATTGCTTCTCTGGCTTTCAACCATGTTACATCAGGAGCTTCCCCACATTAACGTTTTGCCATAATAATAATTTTTATCATTTAGACTTGGGTCAACAAAATGACACGCTTCTAATATTGAGCGTAAGAGTGATATTACGTCACCATTTAATAATGTAAGCCCTCTTGATAATTATTTTTATCGATAGATAAGGGTAGTTACTAAATGAAGTAGGATTCATTTCCCTAGATATTGATTTGTTATAGAATAGTAACACTATATAACAATGATAGAGCAGTGTCACCGTTATATTTAATATTTTCTCTCGTTGGTGGCCTTGTATGTCTACTCGAGCCACTACAAGGAAGCTAAATCTTTAATAATCATGCAAGAGTAGTATAAGATTTCTTTTAGTAAACATCTGTTATCCAATATATATAATCATACTAAAGAACTAATTACTGTAGTAAATTTTAAATATACTAAGTATAATGTTATCTGCAAACCATTTAAGAAAAAAATAGAATGTTAAAAAAAAAACTGAAATACACTTACAGTAACGTAGAACTGTATTAATAATAATACGAATGTAGAAATCCATAAATAATAATAATAATAATCTGAGTACTGTGTAATCATAGATTCCTTAAGATATATTTGTTCATTCTCAGTGTTTAAAATTGATAAGCAATTGTATCCAAAGATAGAACAAATTTCGTTTTTGAAGATGCAGAACTTCAATTTTTAAGACTTCAACGAACACAACTTCGTATTTTAAACTTGAATTTCTTAGAAAGAACAATGTAGCAATATACAGAGAGAGAGAGAGAGAAAAAAAAAATACTGAATACAGAATTCAAAATTAAGATGATAGAGAAAAGTTGAATGAGAGTGCAATTCTAGTAAGAAGTAAGAATTATTCAATTGTATGATTTAAGAGTGCAAGGTCTCACCTATTATAGATTCACTACTAATTTTTTATAAATGGTGCAACCATTTGTAATGGTGTTTTTTAGTCCAAATAGTATCAATAGTAATTTTATGAAAAAGTACAATCATTTGAAATAATGTCATTTAGTCCAAGATATATAAATAATAACTTTTATGAAAATTTGTGACAATTTGTAATAGTGGATTTTAACCAAAATATATTAATGCTAATTTTATGAAAAAATGTAACCATTTGAATAGATATCTTTAACCAAAAATCACCAATTTTGAACTACTAGTCTTTTATGTTATATTTACTTCACACCTTTCCAATTTCTCCCAAAAATTCACAAAAATACTTTAACAACTTCTCATTCAATACTTAATAGTTTTAAACAAATAAATATCAAAATATTTATTTAAAAACCATTATTTCCAACAACATAAACAAATTAAATCAAACCTCAAAAAAAAATGATGGTTCATGAATATTGAAGGTTTCATCTTTCTCCTTTCCATTTCTATAAAACAGTTGCATCATATTAGAAATTGAATGTAGTACTAACACAAGCTATACTACCCAAAAAAGGTACACCATACAGATCTGCACTCGCCTACACAAGTCCTACGAGCTTGTGGGGGGCAGCTAGCCAGAAGACACCATTCATCTCAGTGGATTCATTGTCAACAGTCAACATCATATCAGGATAAAGGTTTGTACAGAAGAAATCTCAATGGCATATGAGCAATGCTTCTGAAATGCTACACAGGAAGAGCGATATAAATGCAACTTCCACTTACTTCCAGCCAAGAAAGGGAAAGTAAATGCCATCCTTCTTCCTGCTTTCCTTCCAGATTTCTAGTATTTCATATGCTGAAGGCAAGTCAGATACATGAGAATCACCAACTTCATGGGTTGACATGTCAAGATCTAACTCATTAACGACGTCAAAGTCACCATGTTCTATGTACTCTGAGTTTCTGTCATGAAAACAATCTGCAGAATCAATAGAACCAATAGGTTCCAAGTCGTCAGCAAGATGCTTCGCCATCCTATCACCGTAATTTGCAGACTTCAAACATATATCAACTCCCTCCTCTCTATCATTACTAATGAGGTTATCTGAAGATACACTAATTACACTGCCTTTATTAACTTGAAGATCCTCGCGAGGGTTATAATTGAGGGTTCTTGCAGGAAGGTCGAGACCAACTGTACTTGTAGGATGCATATCTATACTTCCATCGCCAAGAAATCCCCTATTACAACCATCTGAAGGTAATTCACTAGCGGTTACATTCCCAAAAGCAACTGACTCTAATAAAACATTTGAACTGCCAGGGGCACAGAGAGATTGCAATACCCTTGAAAAGTTTGACACTGTGGCCTCTTTTGATAAATCATAATTACAGAGCGTGTCCAACAGTTCCTTTAAACTAGTCCTACTGATCCTGTCTCTGTTTTCCTCGAAGAGGTCTTTCCACTGATGTTCACTGACTTGAAAGGGAGCATGAGCTATGGTGTTAACACTAGCGAGAGCTCTTTCATAATCATGCCGTACAATGGCTTGACATACCATTTCAGTGAAGAATGATGGAGGGGGTATATCACCAGCTTCCAAAATTGTGTCAAATGCATGCTCGAGCAAATACCACTGCAAAAACACACCAGTTAAAACACTTCAAGGACCACATTGATTCGACAATGAAATAGTCCATCCAGCAACTTGAAAAATTGGGCCACAGCTAGACAAGAGAAAACTGTATGTTTGTCAATCGATATCAGAAGGGGGAAAAAACTCACTGCATCAGAGTTTAGTTTTTATTATCCCAAGGATAATTTTTGTTTAAGAATTTTTAGGCAAGCATTGTCGAAAGTTGAGTTCTAATAAAGTTGAAATGGACCTAAAAATTAACAAAAGCATTATCAACAGAGATGAGAGGTGTATAGCTTACTTTTCCAGCTCTAGATGCTTCCACAAGTAAGACTGCATGTTTTTTTGGATTAAGCTGATACCCAGAAAGAGCCATCTCCTTGTACACATACTCAAAGTATTCCCATTGGAGAGCCCTAGCTGATGCCTTAAGCATTGAGCTGTAAGTGTATGCATCTGGGCTGACAGAAGAACTAGTGTTATCATTCCGGCACATGTTAAAACCAGGATTAGCCGTCTTGGTCTCCTCAAATAAATCTTTAGCTTTAGAAAACATATCATTCTGAGCATAAACTTTCAACATGGCATTCACAATACCAATGTCAGGAGCACAATGGTCTTTACTGTGTTCAAAGATAGATACACAATCATCAATATGTCCACCATCCATGGAAGACAATATCATTCCAGTGAAGGTAACCTCCAAAGGTTTGGTGCGAGGAAGTCTTTTCAGCTTCTCAATCTGCAGATATGTTTTTTTGGAGGATAAACTTTCTTGTTCTACCACATGTAATAAAGCTTATAAATAATATATTTCCATACATTTGTGTGCAAACTCGAGCAGAAAGCCTTGAAATGTCAATGTGTAACATAAGACAATTGCCTACAAGATTCCGTTTTCAGTGTTATCTGCAATAAAAAGCCAATAACACAGATCCCAGGCATTGGTGTGTTTGTGGATCAAACATAAGTGCCCAGATCACAAACAAGCAGCAGCTCCATAAGTATGTGCTTCATGTTTGACCTTATAGTTTCCTTAAAAATGAATAAGGAAATTTGGTAGGTTTTTCTATCTAATTTTTACCTTACTTTGATTGGTAGAACATGAATCATGTGATGCAGTACACCGAATGCCACCCTCAGTTGTGCATGCGGTACTTCGTGATCAAAAAGTCCATGAAAAAGCACCTACCTAAGGATATGTTGCAAAGTCACCGCCATCGCGCTACACACTCTCTCTTCATGTGTTTTTATGTATACATATATAGTGGCCCATTAAAATAAAAAGAAAACTCCAAACAATATCCGGTCAAGGATCAAAATTTCATTTTGATACATTGTTTTAATCGGAAACATTTTGCAAACAAAATAGAAACGGATAAAAAATTAGAAAATTTATTTCCAAAACATTCTGAAATATTAGTCGAATTTACATAAATATCTTGAAAAATCTCGAAACATTGAAATCTTGATTTAATCACTCATTCATTTCGATCACCTTGGAAACGGAAACGTTTTAACTGTTTCGATCATTCGAAACAAAATTTTGATCCATGCATGGAGTAGGAAACCACAAAAAAAATGCATTTAAAATGGCCCTAATAGAAAATTTTCACCTAACAAATTGTTTGTCAAGTAGTCTTTTCTTTTCTTTTAAAAAAAACAATCTGTGAGTTAACCCAATTTCCAGAAAATTAAAAAAAAAAAAAAACGAAAACAATGCAAGTTCACCAAGATAAAAAAGATTATCCTTGTGGACTGAAAGAGGCCTTCCTCTTGGTATTATACTGAATGGGTATATAGAAAGTATGCCTTCAGAGACCAAGTATATATGTCAAGAAAACACAAGTCAAATGAACCATCTGATAGACAGTTCTTAAAGAACGCAAAGAAAAATCTACCTCCACCATTGCTTCTTGCCACCTCCCAGTATTGCAAAGGCAGCACGCTAGCTCATAATATACACAGGCGATTCCAACCACACCCCTTTGTTCCATCTCCCTGACTGCTTGAACAGCTTCATCAACTTTACTTTCAACCCAGAAAGCCTTGACCAGAACTGAAATGTTGCAGGTAAAATTCATGTAAGACACCATAAATCAACACCCTTGAGAGTGAAGGCCAAAATAGCAGTACCTTTATAAGTGAGGGCTTTAAGAGCTACTCCACTTCTTTTCATTTTCTTGAAGAACTCATGGACCAGGTCATACTTTCCAGATTGCAGCATTACCTTTCAACAAGTATTTCCTGTAAGACTTGAATATGAATACAATTTAAGGATAAATAACATTTTTTAGATGGAAGTACTTTGTTCCACTTTGGACACCAACCTATATATACCAGAAAAAGAAAATGGCTTTTGGCTAGAAAACTAATCATCAACTAATATGGTAATTTCAAACAAGATGGCAAAATTATTAGTGATCAATGACACGTGACTGAAACACAACTACAAAGGTATTTAAAGCAACATCATATTGTATTTTTTGACAGAAACACTCCATCACACATGATTCACTTGACAAACCCAATACCACATTCCCTAACTTAGCCATCACAACCGCATTTATCTTAGTATCATGTGTACAATTACTTAAAATTTTTTGTCTACACAAACCCAATGCATATCAAGAAAAAAGAAATTCCACTGTATTAAACATGAAATTTTAAAAGTCATAAAAAATTTGAAAGGGATGAAGAAAAGAACACCCTCACATAGCTGGTAGCGCCATTTTAGAGGCAGTGCGAGGGAAAAATACCCAATGTCTATAGTAGGTCCTCTCCATTTAATGATTTTTGCATAGTACCAATTTACATGGCTTCAGTCAACTACTTTTGTTAGAACCTAACACATGCATGAAATATCACATGTCAATAGACATTGAACTCCAGCAACTACCTCCATTGCAAGTCCATAAGTTGCACCATTTGGTTTCAAACCACTTTTCCTTAACTGCTCAAACACCCAATAAACTCCCCTCCATTGACGGGTTGGGACACAAGCATTCAGCACCTGGCCAACAATTCGGAAATGATCAAACATTTGTACTATAATGAACAGTGACAACTTTTATTGGGTAGAAGTTAATTGGGATACACAGCTCTCTTACGGCGTTATATACAACCGCATCAGGTTGAAGGATGGGATCCCAGTTCTTCCGGCACATATTTTTAATTCCTTTAGAAGGTTTCTGCTTCATACATTCAATAATGTTGATCAACTCTTTCAGAAGACCAGCTTGACCGAGTGCAACAGCAATACTGTGGTATGCAGGCATATCAGGATATATGTGGCAATCTCCCTAAATAACAAAAATAGTTAAATTCCATCTACCCACATCATGCAAAAACTATAAGGAACCCCAATTTTTTTTTATAAAAGGGACTTCTAATTATTACACGCATTAAATTGAAAACTTGAAGAGCTTCATGAGGCCTCCTTGCTTTCCCAAGAACAGCCAACAGTTTTGTGTATACAAACCTATCAAAAAGCAAACAATTTACATAAGGGATTAACATGAGAGCAAAGAAAATGCAAGAAGTAAATAACTTCCGTCAAGTCAGTCCAAATATGCCGCATATAACACTTTTGTCCAAGGACCTAATGCATTGTGGTCGTCGGATACGCAGTGGGTTAACGAAAACGAAGTCTACTATCAATCTAATAGTCACAATGCATTACACACCTAAATTAGGTCCCAAATTAGATACACAAGTGGCATTATTGTTTGTGTCAACCATAAAATTGTCTTGAAAGGATATCATCCAACGGTGGCCAGATTTTGGCTGAAGTTAATAGCATACTATTTTACCTGCTCTTATAATGCCTATGTTCTTTAGAGCTGTACACCCACTCCACTAGAGATGAAGCATGCCTCCACTGTCCTTTATCACCAAGCCGTTCCACAATCTTCAGCAATTGCCCTTCTGTAAATTGCAAACCCGACTGTTTCATCATCTTCGAAAACTTCCAGTCCTTCACAGTCAGCTCCGCACACCCACTCAACCTGTGATAAACCACAGACCACCCATCAACATCAAAAAACACACACACACACCCCTCATAAACAAAATTACACAATTTCATTCGTCCACACATACCTATCAACAAGAAATTGAATTGCTTCGACATCGCCGCCACGGCGCTGCTTCGGCGGTGCCCAGTTTCGCCTTTCGTTCCCGAACAAACCTTCCTCCATTTCAATATCATCATCCAAAAGCCACCGCAACTTATCACGCTCATTCTCAATAACATCACTCAATTCTCTCAAATGCTCCGTCCTCAGCTTTTCTCCACCATATAATTCACTCTCGCTCGCAAGCTCTCGCAATTTCAGCCTCTCCAAGCTCTCCCAAGGCCTCCCCACCATCCTTGTACCACTTCTGGTGTCAATTGCTTTAGTGAAAGTTTTGTACTCAGATTTTATAGTTTGGAAATGGGTTTCTTCGGCGATGGCTTGTTTTTGGGAGTCGGTGAGGGGTTGGGACTGGGCGGTTTGTTTGGCTAGACGGCGTTTTGATTTCTGGAGTTCCTTTTTGCGGAGGGTGTGAATGATTTTGGGTGTTGGGTAGACCCCTTTTTGGAGGAGATTTTGTTTGATTTTCTGGGTGTCCGATTGTATTGGAGGAGGAGGGAAGCGAGGAAGTACTGGTGAAGCTTCCATGGTGAGAACTGGAAGTGAGAGAGAGCGACTGAGCACGGATTTTGAAGAGCAAAGAGGTAAGGTTGCTTCCCGGTATGTATGGTCAGTAGTTGGTGGGCAAAGGAAAGTGAGACACTTGGGTTTGTGTTCGGGTGGGATCGAAGTAATGGGTTGTATTGTGTTTAGGGGTCAATTTATTATCGAAAAAAGCGTCTCACTTAAATTTTTATTTAAATTTAAATTAATATTTAAGTAAAAAATTTGATTTGATATATAAGACTCGAACGAACAAACTTAAATTTAAAAAAATAGAGCCTCAAATTTAAATAAAGTCAAACCTAAATTTAAAAGGGAGTAAGAATGATCATTGAATCTTTAAAAGATGATAAATCTTACAATTAAAGATTTGAGTAAATATTTGAGTAAATATTTGAGTCTTCCTTGATTTGAGTAAAAAAATAAGTTTTCCTTAATTTAGTATAAGTTTGAGTCAAGAGTTGGAACAAGTTTTTTAAATTTTTTTACTCAAATTTAAATTTGAGTCTAAATTTGAGTAAGAGTTGGAGATGTCCTAATGCTATGCTGACCAAATTAAGAGCTCAAATAACATGACAGTTGATTATTTGAAATCTTTATTGAGACCCAAATGACATGACACCAAATAAAAAAACTCAAGTCAACTGTCATGTCATTTGAGCTCTTAATTTGGTCTCAAAGTTTGATCAATGTTGATTTTTTACTCCAACGACGCGACTCGATACGAGTTTATGATACGAACTCAAAAATAACCCGATACACGAATACGAAATATAAATGAGTTATGTTTGGGTTCAACTTGTCAAAATCGAAATTGACACGATCAACCTGTTTATTTAAGAATTGACACTTTCTTTATTTTTTTATTTGCATGGTAATAAAAATGACACAATCAACATGTTTAATTAGTATTATAAAAATAAAATATTAATTATTTGTAACTTTTTATTAAATACTGACATAATTATTATATAAAAAAGATATTTTTACTCATTATTATTATTATTATTATTATTATTATTATTTAGAAAAAGTATCAGAATGGATTCAATTAACTGAAAATATAATCTTAAAGTTAAATTTTTTATTCAAAATTTATGTGAGTCAATACAAATACGAACACGAACACGACACGAAAATAAATAGATCAACTCGATACAACACGATTAATTAAATGAATTAAGTTTGAGTTGACTAATGTTCGACACAAACCCAATATGACACGACTTGGTGACCACTTGTAAACTAATACGCACCTTTTAATATTCTTATTGGGCTAGAAGTCTAAGTTGCGAAAGTTTTTGGCTAAAAATCCATTTGAAAAATAAATGTCTAATATATTCCCTAATAACATGGTAACCGCTCGTAAAATTGATTAAAAAATAAGCAATGTTACATTTACGAAATAATTAGCCTTAAAAATTAAACTTGATAATTATAATTATTAATTTCATTATACGTCTCAACATTTATTAAGACCCACAATCTATTCAATGGTTAAAATTATTAAGTCTAATTTTTAAATTCATCTAACATTACTCTTAAAAAAATAAGTTAATGCCGCCTAAAATCACGCCATTGTTATTCATGATTCCATCAAAAAGACGATAACTCATTACTCCAACAAAATGCATTTGAAGGCTAAGGAGCTGTTTAATAATACAATTTAAGATTTAAAACTAAATATTTTAAACATTTAATAAATTAAACCCGTTTGAGAACCTAAAACTCAATCTGCTTAATATTTTAAGCATTTTTTAAAAATATTCTAAAAATTTAAGTAGCAAGTCACTTACTTATCATTTAATGCTGAAAATGTTAGTCAATAAAAATTTTATAAATTTATCATAATGAACAAATATACATTACCACCATTGTGTCATCGCTGCCACCACCAACACTATCACGGTCACCACCACCACCAATGTACCACTGCCACGACTACCATCGTCGCCACCACTACCCTCACCACCAATGTGTCACCATCACCACCATTATCGTTGCCACCACCATTACCATTGTGTCACTACCACCACCACCATCACCATCATTATGTCGTCATCACCACCACTACCATTATACCACAGTTACTATCACAACCACTGTCGTCACCACCACTATTGTGCCAACACCACTATTATGTCACTGCCACCACCACCACCGTGGCCACCGCCACTACCACCACAATTGTGATAGTGGGGATAAGAATAAGACAGTTGCAGAGAGATAGTTAAAGAGAATGACAAAATTATAATAATAATAAATAATAATAATAATAATAATAATAATTAGACTTCAGGTCCTTATATTTGTCAAACAGTTAAATTCAATACTTAAATTTCAGTTGATACCAAATAGTCAGCGAATTAAAAAATTTAGCATTCAATACTTAAAATTCAGCATTCAATTTTCAGTATTCAACTTTCAGTTTTATCAAACATCACCTAACCCTACAATTGAAACAAATATTGAAAGGGTCAATATTCACCCACGAAAGTTTTGTTTTCTTTTTTTGCTAAATTTAGGATAATCTGAAACAATAAAAGATAAAACAAAATAAAAATTCATTGTAAAGCGAAGTTCTCAATCAGTTAAGATATGGGATGACTAATTCACTCTAATGGGAATGAGTAGCCACTTACCCCCAAACAATTGAACACAATAGAACTTACAATTGTGTTTATCATCGCTCGATCACTAAATTGTCAGTTTTAACTCCTTAAATCAGTCATAAAATAAGTAAGTCCATATTGAAAAATATTCCATTATCAAAGGTTTTGAAAATCACAATTGACTCCTCATAGACTTTTGAACAGTTTGTAAATGCTTACATGGAGGGAAGTGACAGAGGGTTTTGTCTTCAATATCAACGATCATCGGCAACTTCTTCTCACTATTCTTTCTCAATGGTTATCACCATAACTTTTTTGACATTTTTAATCCTATACTAAATCCAGATTGCAAATTCTAGAATGTATATATATACACACACATGTAGTTCTAATTTTTTTTTTATAATGTTATTATTATTTTACGAAGTCTCTCTATGTAACCATTGTGTGTGTTTAAATATATATTTTGGAATTTGCAATCTAGATTTAATATATGTTTGAACATGTCACTCTATGTAGCCGTTCTATGTTTATCACGATTTGAATACGATTGAACATGTCACTCTGTGGAATCACTATAGGTGTTTAAATATACATTTTGGAATTTGTAATCTAGATTTAGTATACGTTTGAATATGCTTCTCTATGTAATTGTTCTATGTTTATCACGATTTGAATACGATTGAACATGTCACTCTATAGAATCACTATAGGTGTTTAAATATGCATTATGGAACTTGCAATCTGAATTTAGTATATGTTTGAACATGTTACTCTATGTTTGGTCAAGATTTGAAGTCACTATATGTAATTATTGTATGTGGTCACTGGAGAGACTTTAGGCGGCCTACGGTCCCCAGACTGACACGTGTGAAGATGGATCTGTTGCAAAATCCCGATAGGCGCCGAAGAGGTGAGCCGAAAGATAACAGCTCGGAGGAGTCGAGTACGACAGTTGACATCGCATTTAATATGACTTGACTACTCATTTATGGCGATATGAGTGATGGTGACCAGGTATTAATGAGCATCTGCACATTAAGAGTCTGAGCCTATTATCATGATGGCTAAGCATAGATGGATAGTACGTCGAATGTACACGTTCGGTTCGGCTTCCCCTGAGGAACTGTTCCCCTGAGTATTCAATGTTCAGCTACGGGTGTTAGACGCCGATCTGAGGGATGTGGGTACTCGGTGGCAGGTATAAATGCTTGGCATGGAGCCGAGCACTCATCCTAGCGTTGAGTAGGAGAAGACTTGAGTGACCAACACTTATTGCACAGTAGGAGTTGTGTCAGACATTAAATGTCCAGATGGGACTTGAGTCCTTGAGCAATCATTGCTAATCCAGGTATAAATACCCCTCAGAAAAGTGAACAAAGGTATGCAACATTGAATAATAATAGATAATTCATTGAGCTTGAACCTTTGACCTTACACTGACTTAAACTTTGGAAGGGATTAGCTGGGTGTTCACTTGGCCCTCTTTTTCTAACCCTGTGGTTATTGCAGATTCATCAAGCTGAAGGTCGTTATCTCAAACTATTACAGGAATCCAGTGCAATTTAGCGTCGTCTGTGAGAAGTCAAGCATCTTTCCCTGTAGCGATCATCTAATGGTGAACACTCGATCTCAGGGTGAAGCAGCGAATCTACGTGTAAAGGACGCAGAGGCTGTTAGGCTTCCAGTGGTCCCAGAAACCAGGCCCTTTGAGCCAGTCAAGCGGAGGAGAGCATTCCTCGCATCGAACGCTCCTTGTGTATCAAGGCATTGGGGGGCACCACCTCTTGGCTCACGATATTATTGAGATGGTGGAGAAGTAGATGGGCAAATGAATTAAGCAACTTGAAAAGGAGAACGCCAAGGTTCGGCAACGACTTGATGATTTTGAGTAGTCGACGAGTGCGAGTGGGCGGAGTTGGGAGCGGATGGACCGGAGCCTCAGCGAAAACTCCTGGGGTCATAAGCAAAAGGCCCCCAGGAAACGCTGGCATGGGCGCTCTCTTGAGGAGCCTGATCGTCAAAGCGGGTGGTCGGGCCCCAAGGGGAAATCAGAATCGGGCCTAAAGATGAGCTTGTCTCAATGGGACCTCTGTCGAGGGATACTAGAGGACAGCAGGACAGTCGAGTCCCAGGCAGAGTCCATGCTCAGGTGGCCAAGAGGAGGAAGGCCCCGAAAGGATCCCGGGTGTGCCTCGACGCACATCGCAAGCTCGAGCTCAAGGGTGATGTCGACGAAATCACCTCCCCGTTCGTTCGGGCTATTAGGGAGACCGTAATGCAGAAAAAGTTTACCGTCCCACGATTCAAAATCTATGATGGAAAGATAGATCCCGAAGCTCACTTGCGACAATACAAATAGTTGATGTCCATCTACGACACCGATCAATGGGTGATGTGCTGAGTTTTCCCCATGAGCTTGGGGGATATAAGCATGAAATGGTACGAGAGCTTGGCCCCTAAGAGCATCAAATCCTGGAAACAATTGACGAAGCTCTTTATAGCTAGATTCATCACCAGTAGTAAGAAGTCGAAGGAAATCAGCGCCCTATTAACGCTTAGGTGAAAGGGAGGGGAGTCCCTTCGGCAATATGTCATCCGGTATTGGGAAGAGGTTAACGAGGTGGAAGCGTGTTTGGAGGCAATGGCCGCAGCATCATTTAGGCTAGGGTTGTCCTGGGACACCGATCTATATACGTCACTGACCAAGAAGGCTCCGGTGGACATGAAAGACTTGATGGCTCGGATCAACAAGTATGCACAACTAGAGGAAGAATCCAGCGTGCCCGAGAACAGAGTCCCAACGCCGAGGAAAAGAGAAAAGGAACAACCAGCCCAGAGGGGGACACCCATTCCACCCCCAAATTGGTTGTCCTTCTAGGGGGTGAACACAGTCTTTAAGGAGCCCATTTACAAGATGGTGTACAAGATAAAAGACAAGCCCTACTTTAAGTGGGCCCCCAGGATGCAAGGAGACCCGTCGATGAGGGATTCAACATCCCAATGTTCTTATCATAAGGATATTGGGCATCTAACGGAAGATTGTAGGGTGTATAAATCCTTCCTTGAGTAGTTGGTACAAGAAAGGGCACCTCGAGAAATTCATGATAGAGGGACGCTTGGGGGATCGACAAAGAAAGGGATCGAGGCGTCTGCTGAGGTGGCGCATGCGATTGATGTCATGCATGCCTGCACCGTGTCAAGGCCGATATATAACTCCCTCTGGGCTGAGCTATAGAAGGTCTCTCAGGCGGTAAGGGTGGAAGATAGGGGTAAAGAGTAACCCCCCAAAAAGCTACGATGCAGCGCTGAGATTATTCAGTTTTTTGACACTGACCTGGGTAGGATAGCCCTCCCCCATGAAGATGCATTGGTGATCACTTTGTGGGTCGACAAATTTGATGTCAAGAGAATCTTGGTAGACTCAGGAAGTTCTTCTGAGATGATGTATGACCACCTTTTTCACAAAATGGGGTTCTCACAAGGACATCTGGAACCTGTGAAGATCCCCCTCATAGGCTTCAATGATTCCAGCGCCCTCCCCCTTGAGAAGATCACTCTTATGCTACGTGCGGGGATTGTTACTATCCCAGTTGAATTCGTAGTAGTAGACTCCGACTCCCCATACAATGCCATTATGGGCAGGGCGTGGTTGCATGCGATGAAGACGATCCACTCGTCTTATCATCAGAAGGTCAAGTTCCCTACCCCGCAGGACATAATAAAAATTCAGGGTGATCAGGCGTCGATGAAAAACTATTTCTACGCCACAATGAAGACTGGAGTTAGCAGCCGAAGTCAAGAGCGTGATCTTGAAGCAATGGTTGCGAAATAGCAACCACAATTCGGTCGGTTGGGGGTGGATCGAAACCGGCCGATCGATCTACTGAAGCCTTGGTTAAAGTCCTCCTAGGCACTAATAGCGATGAGAAGTAGTCACTCAATGATGTCGAGAAGACTGACATGACCTCCTTCCTACGATAGAAACTCCGATGTCTTTGCATGGACGTAGGTCGAGATGACAGGGATAAGCGCTAAGGTGTTACCCATAGGCTTCATGTAGAACCATCATTTAAACCCGTTAGGTAGAAGGCTCAGAGGATGACACCTCACCATGTGAAGGCCGTTGATGAAGAGGTGAATAAGTTGTTGGGGGTCGGTTCTATCAAGGAAGTACAGTTTCCTCAATGGTTGTCCAACACGGTGTGTGCCAAGAAGAAAGAGGGAAAGTGGCGAGCATGTGTGGATTTCACGGACTTGAACAAGGTATGCCCTAAGGACGAATATCCGTTGCCAAAGGTTGATCAACTAGTGGATGCAACTGCCAGCCACAAGCGAATCACATTTATGGATGCTCGAGCAGAGTATCACCAAATTCCCTTACATGAATCAGATCAAGAGAAAATGACGTTCATTATGCCCCGGGGGATCTATTACTATACGGTGATGCCCTTTGGGTTGAAGAATGCAGGAGCGACTTACCAACGCTCGATGAATAAGATTTTCAAACATCAACTTAGTGATACTATATAGGTGTATATTAATGATATGTTGGTCAAGAGCAAAGAGAGCGTCGACCATCTTCATGATCTCGGGACGACGTTCGTCATCCTCCGTAGGTATAGTTTGAAGCTGAATGCCATGAAATGCACTTTCGGGGTAAGCTCGAGAAATTTTCTAGGATATTTAGTTACTCACAGGGGTATTGAGGCAAACCTTGAGCAAATACAAGTAGTACATAACGTCTAGGCACCGAGAAATACCAAGGACATCCAGAAATTAACTGGGATGTTAGCAACCCTTAACCAATTTATTTTGAATTCTTCTGATAAATGCATGCCATTTTTACCAAGTTGAAAGGGGCAGCTAAAGAAACCTGGGGATGAGGAATGTGGCTGACCTCTTAAAGGGATCAAGAAGTACTTAAGATATCCTCCAACCTTGTCTATCCCGCCGGTAAGGGAGGTGCTCAACCTTTACTTATCAGTATTCGAAGGGGTTGTGAATGGAGCATTGGTCAGAGAAGGAGAAGGATTACAAAGGCTCGTATACTTCATGAGCAAAACTTTGCTCGACGCCGAGACAAGGTACTCGTCAATGGGGAAATTGGTTCTGGCATTAGTAGTCTCGGCGAGGAAACTTCGACATTATTTCTAGGTTCATGCCATAGAAGTCCTGACCAATCGGCCTCTCAAGCAGATCCTTCACAGAGCCGATATGTCAGGGAGGGTCGCCAAATGGGCTATGGAGCTTAAAGAGTTCGAGATCAGATACAAACCTTGCACTTCGATAAAAGGGCTGATCCTTACAGATTTTATCACCGTTTTCTCTACGTCCGAGCCTCCACAAGAGACGCGGGCTTTGGGTGATGACGTTTGGGACCTTCATGTTAATGGATCCTCGAACACAAAGGGGTAGGGATAGGTGTAGTACTGGCCAATTCAGGAGGCTTCATCATAGAAAGGGCGATCAGATTAATGTTCAAGACATCCAATAATGAGGTCGAGTATAAAACGCTACTGGCAGGACTTGATGTTGCATACTCAATAGGGATCAGGCACCTTCGGGTTTTATGCGATTCCCCGCTGGTTGTGAACCACATCAATGGGGATTTCGAGGTCCAGGATAACAGAATGAAGACATACCATCAGAAGGCAAAATTCAGAATGAAAAAGTTGAAAAAGTGAAAGTTTCCCAGATTCTTAGAGATCATAACACCCACACCGACACTTTGGCATGTCTAGCTTCGGCATTGACGGAGGTAACTTGGCGCATCATCATTGAGAACCAGGAGAGTCTGAGAATAGAAGAAACAAAGGTTGAACAAGTGTTGCCAACTCAAATGCAAGCACCTTCGGGATGGATGAACCCCATTATTGCATACCTAACGGAAAGAGTGCTCCCCGAGGATATCAAAAAGGCTAGGAAGATCAAACTCAAAGCTCCCAAATTCTAGATGTCAACCGATCAACAACTATACATGAAGTCTTTTTCAGGACCACTTTTGCTTAGTGTCCCCGATGATAAGGTGGAGCCTTTGCTGTATGAGATTCACGAGGGTGTATGTGAGAGCCACACGGCGAGAAGGTCCCTCGCACACCGAGTAATGACGCAAGGATATTGGTGGCCATACATGCAGAAGAACACCAAGAGCTATGTTCGAAATTGTGACAAATGTTAGAAGTTTGCCCCTGGTATCCGACAACCAGCAGGAGATTTGAACTTACTGACGAGTCTTTGGGCGTTTTCTCAGTGGGGCGATGGACATTGTCGGACTTCTCCCAAGGGCCTCATTAGACAAGAAATTATTGTTGGTGGCAACTAATTACTTCACCAAGTGGATTGAGGCCGAGCCACTGAGCCGCATTCGGGATGTGAAAACAAAAAAATTTGTATGATAGAACATTATCACTCGGTTTGGAATCCCTCGGGCTATTATCTCTGACAATGAGACTCAATTCAACAGTGGTCCATTTAGGGAGTTCTGTTCGGGGTTGGGTATACGTAATTACTATTCTACGCCAGCCTATCCCCAAAGTAATGAACAAGTGAAAGTTTTCAACAAAACTTTGCTGGTCGGAATTAAGAAGAGACTTGAGCAGGCGAAAGGGAAGTGAACCGAGAAATTGTTCAACGTGTTATGGGCCTATAGAACCACGCCAAGGACATTTACTAGAGAAACCCCATACGCCTTGACATATAGGGTTGAAGCTGTCATCCCGTTAGAGGTAGGACTCCTAATAATACAAAGTCAAGCCTTTGAGTTTGGAAACAATGATCAGATGCTTGCTAGAGATCTAGACTTAGCCGAAGAAAAGAAGGCACTAACGTCTATCAGATTAGCAAGATACCAAGGGGAATTATCAAGACATCACCAGAAGAAAGTCCGAACGAGAAATTTTCAAGTCGGAGATTTGGTGCTACGAAAAGTGGTGGACAATGCTCAGGAACCCACTAATGGAAAACTTGGTCTCAATTGAGAAGACCCTTACAAAGTGATCTCTATGGGGGCACAGACGCATATAGATTGTAAAGTATGAACGGTAATGATGTAATCCCGATATGGAATGTATTGAATTTAAAGAAATATTACTACTAAATTGGATTTCAGGCTTTGCTTATGGTTGTATCAACACGAGCCAGGCGCTCGGTCGTTAGGGGTATGGCCCCGAGGGGTGTAAGACTCCACCCTTGGAGTAACACCTTCAAATGATTAACACGATTCAAGCACTCAGTTGTTAGGGGTATGGCCCCGAGGGGTGCAAGACTCCACCCTTTGACCAACGCCTTTGAATGATTAACATGAGCCAAACACTCGATCTTTAGGGGTATGGCCCCGAAGGGTGTAAGACTCCACCCTTGTAATAACATCTTCGAATGATTAACACGAGTCAAGCACTCGGTCGTTAGGGGTATGACACCGAGGGGTGTAAGACTCCACCCTTGGGGCAATGCCTTTGAATGATTAACGAGTCAAGCGCTCGGTCGTTAGGGGGCACGACTCTGGGGAGTGTAAGACCATCTCGGTCGCTAGGAACCTTGTAGTTATGATACTCGGCCCAGGGTAAAACGAGTTCAACACTTGGAAGAGTTCATTTTACCTATTGAGGACTTCTCTTATTACACAGGGATTCCCCTTCCGCGATACCTTTGGAGGTCATTACTGATAATTTTGATTCTATCTCTTTGAGGTCGGATGATTGAGTCCTTGAGTAGTGAATGAGATAAAAAAAAAAGAACAAGAACATGGACAAGAAAGATTTCATTAAAGGCGAAATGGGGCTATGCGTCCTTGGGGCGTACAAAAAAGTTACAGAACTTGTCACAAAAAGCATAGGACATAGAAGTTGCAAAATCCCTGGGCAGTTAAGGACCTTTAGCTCCTTCATCCCCGACATCTCCCCGACCGAGGCCACCATGCTGTCTTTGTAACCCCTCTCCAACTCCTAGTATCTCGTCAAGTTCAGTTCGTGTCCTCTAGTGATGATGGGGGGCAGAGGAGGAGGAAGGTCATTTCCTTGTTTAGCGGAGGGAAGGGAAGGAAGAGCAAGAGAAGGCTGGCCAGAACCATCACTAAGGGTGATGGGTTCATTCCCACCCTCGGCCCCGGTTGTCCCTTCAGCCTGAACTTGATCGCTTGTATCGGCTTGGACTTGTCCCCCAAAAACATCTTCATCGACCTCTCTTCGAAGGCTATGCATGACAAACAAGTCCGAGCCTACCTCAATATAGAAGGCATGAAGGGCGGTGTCCCAACCTTCTTTGAAATTCTTTTTCTTGGCTTCCTCGAAGGCGGGGACCATTTAGTCTTGGGTGGCCAACCACACCCTTTGGCATTCCAACTCCAGCCTTTCTTGTTCCCCCACCTTCTCTACTGTTAGGGAGTCCACTTTGGCAGTAAGATCATCAATGATGGACTTGAAATCCTGTAGCTTGACCTCGGCAGAGGAGACTCAAAGCTCATACTCTTCGACCTTCTTGACCGTCTCAGCTTCGCCTTTGCCTTTTCTAGCTCGACATTAAGGGCGTCGCGTTGGCGGATGAGCTCGGTGATGTGTCGAGTCTGGTCACCAAGGGTCTTCTCCACCGCGAGAATGTGTTCATCTTTGGTAGTCGCGGCTCGCTCGACATTCCTCGCCGCTTGCTTATACTCCCAAAAATGCTCGATAATAGCCCCCATCTGCTGACTGGCTTGAAAAGAGAAATGACTTAGGTCAAAAAGGGACATGTAGTGAGGGATACTAAAGTGAAAGCATCTCACTTACCAGTAAGTTGCTTTGGATGGTGCTCATCAGGAGCCGATTATCTGTATAGCCTTTATACACGGCCATGTTGGCTTCGAATTAAAAAGTCCCTGTAATGGCGAGTGCCACGTTGGGGGACTGGAGGATGGAGTTTGCCTCCAAGACAGGACGACCCCTCCTGGTTTTGGCTTGGGAGGCCTATTCGGCGGATACAGCCAGGCCCGAGGTGTCTTGTCGATGCTTCACTCGGCACTTTTCTGACTCCTCAGACTCCCGGGCACATCGGTCCCTCTGTCGGTCTCTAGAGGAAGGGACTTGGTGAGATGGGGTCCTTTGCTGAGGTGGCACGACTAGGTCCCTAGATGGCTGAGGACGAGGCAGCGGCGAAGGTGGTTGTCGTCAGGGAGAAGTCAGCGGTGGAATGATGAGAGTCGTGTTGGAAAGCCCAACTAGCCCGGCGAGCCTAGATCTCCTAGCCGCTGTCGCGGCCTCCATTGTTGTGGTAGTGATTGGGGAAGGGTTGAACATTTCTTCAGAAAGGGCAGAGGGCTCGGGAGGAGTTTGCTCGGGCTCTTGTTTTGAATCTTCCTCGAACTATTCCTCTTCCGACGAAGAGTGGTCTTCCCAAAGAGAAGGGTTGAATGACGGAGGGATCTAGGAGAATCTACTATAGGTCGGCACGTAGCCGAGCAGGGTATGTTCCGCTCGCTCAATGGGGTCATGGGACCAAACTCTCAAGAGATCGACAAATCTGACCTGAGAGCTCAGGGGTTGAGCTGTGTCCCGGCGGTATCCTTCTGCAAAAACAAATAGCCGAGATTAGTACCAATGATAGCGATGGGCCAAACAAGTCTAGAAAAAGGGGAAAACACACCTTCATCTCTTGGCACTTTGGGGCAGTACAATCCGATATATTCAGGCCCCTGTCCCTTCTCCCAACTGCTGTCGAGCATGATCAGATCATCTACATAGCCTTTGTCTGAGTTGGGCATGTGGGTTACCAAATACGTCGAGGTATCCCGAGCCTAGAGGTAATATTTCCCCTCGGAAACTAGCCTTAGGTCATAGCAGAACAAAATTTCGTCTACCCCTAAGTCTATCCCTAGCAGAGCATTCAAGGCGACTACGCCTATCACAATCCTAAAAAACTTAACCCTGCATTGAAGAGGGAAGAGTTTCAGTTGCATCAACATCTTCAGTAATAGGGGGTGAAGAGGGAAGGTTAAGCGCCCCTCCATGATGGCCTTGGTCCAGAAAGGCATCATGTCTACGCTTCCCATGTCCCTTCTATAACGGGTGGGGTTGAAAGAGAAGGTGAATACGTGCTCAGGGATGTTGTATTTAACCCGAAAGGTGTGGATATTTTCATCAGTCACTTGGGTTCTCCTTAGATTGGGATTTGCCCTAGCCCTGACAAGTGCCTTCCCCTGGCTCTACTGGTTCTAGACATTGGTGGGTTCTAAAAAGAAGAAATGTAGAATAAATGAGAAAGAAGCTCAAGAGAAAGTACTTACAGGAAGGTGGTCTTCAAAGAGGGAACTCGGAGGAGGACAGAGGAGTGCTCGGGGGCTGATTGCTGAAGGGAAGCTGAGGATGCAAAAGTTCTGAGAAGGCGTAAGCACCTCCTATTTATACTATTTTGCAAGGGGGCGAGAATCGAAAAGTTGAGCCATCATTAGAGGATATGAAAAGGGCGGCGCCAGACGTGCAAGTAATCGTTGCTATTTATGAGGTGTGCCTTCTGAGCCTCCAACCTCTTTACGCCACCTGTCCCAAGCCGCAAAAAGAATGGAGGCTGGAGGGCAGTTGGAGAGACTTTGGGCGGTCCTATGGTCCCCAGACTAACACGTGTGAAGATGGATCTGTTGCAAAGGCCCGATAGGCGCCGAAGAGGTGAGCCGAAAGATAACGGCTCGGAGGAGCCGAGTACGACAGATGACACCACATTTAATACGACTTGACTACTCAGTTATGGCGATATGAGTGATGGTGACCAAGTATTAATGAGCACTTGCACATTCAGAGTCTGAGCCTATTATCATGATGAATAGGCATAGATGGCTAGTATGTTGAATGTACACGTTCGGCTTCCCTCGAGGAACTGTTCTCCCAAGTATTCAATGCTCAGCTGCAGGTGTTAGATGCCGATCTGAGGGATGTGGGTACTTGGGGGCAGGTATAAATGCTCGGCATGGAGCCGAGCAGTCATCCTATCATCCTAGCGTTGAGTAGGAGAAGGCTTGAGTGGCCAACACTCATTGTGCAGTAGGAGGTGTGTTAGACATTAAATGTCCAGATGGGACTTGAGTCCTTGGGCAACCATTGCTAATCTAGGTATAACTACCCCTCAGAAAATTAAACAAAGGTACGCAACATTGAACCAAAATAGATATTTCATTGAGCTTGAATTTTCTGACCTTACACTGACTTAAGCTTCAAAGGAGATTAGCCGGATGTTCACCTGACCCCCTTTTTCTAACCCTGTGGTTATTGCAGATTCATCAGGCTGAAGGTCTCTATCTCAAACTATTGCAAGAATTATCTCGTGCAGTCACTCCATTGATTTTGAAGTAGTAATTGGAATTTGATTTTTCTTCTTCCTTTTTATTTTTTATCATAAATACGTGATTGTTGAAAGATCATGGATGTAGAAGATCTGTAGAATCAAGTTTTCTTTCTCATTTTGTAATTCAAAGATCATAAATAAATTTTTTTTCATAACATTCAACACCAAATCAAAAAAGTAAAACAAATTCTAACAAAATACACATACCTATATATAATGATCTTATATTAAAAAAATGAGAAGAAATAAAAATGCTTCTTTTCAATGATTGAACTGATAAGATGAGATATGAAAATTAGAGCAAAAGGTATGAGACTCTCTCTTTTTAAATTTCAAATAATTTTCACTTATGTTCGAAATTTATCTACCTCAATAAAATAGACCCTAACAAAAAAGGAAAATTCTCTCAATCTTGGACAAGGTTTTGAAAACATATAAAACGAGTCGGTCTCATTTCACAAATATCATATGTAACTTTTGAAAGAAAACAGTGACATCCGACCTCAAGTTTATGCAATCTCAATATATAAAATGAAGAAGTAAAACCAATTCCAACAATAAACCATTTTCACAACATTAACCAATAACCCACAACTTGTACCATTACCCACAATGTATATCAAGCCACAACTTGTATCTTTCATAACATTATGTATATGTATATGTACTTGTATCTCAGGTATGATGTATGATATCACATGAATAAACACATCAAGAATATCCTGGCCCACACACACACACCCAATCCTCGCAAGGATGTCCAATCTTTAGGAAGGTCGTATACCAATGCATTGGCAAGGACGATCCAACCCAGGAGTAGTATACTAACCCTCAGCCTAGATAACACGTGAGCGAATATTGGTTTGGTCCTTGCAAGACACCAACCCCACTACGAGTGGTAGGGAACCTTCAAACTCACACGGAGTAAGAAACGCATCTACACCACTCTACGATACCCAGTCAACGGCCACCCATGGTCATCCAAACATACACAAGAGATATAATACAACTCAATTCCTCAAATAACAAGCAAAATTCAAAAATCCCCAAATTTCACATATATGATTCCAATAGAACAATTTGAGAAAATAAGCAAGAGATCATCAACAATACCATTTTATTGTTCAATACCAATCACCAAAGTTTTGAAATCAATAACAAAGGAATATTGAGAGAAAAATCTATTTTTCTTGAAAACTAGGGTTTTCAAGACAAGGAGAAAAGATTCCATGGCTATTTACCAATAGCTTCCATCAAAATATGTTAATCTTTGCACGAGCATCAAGAAATAATGATTTCATAGCATATATGTAGGATTGAGAGTGAAAATATACATATTTATATACCCTAGCTTCAATGGATAAGAGTGGAAGGAAACCCCTACCTTTCTTCTTCCTTGGTGTTCTTGAAAACCAAGAAGTTTTTATCCTCTTCAATATGCAAATTCCTCTTGATCTTGTGTTTTTCCCCTTATCTCTTCCTCTCTAAGCATCTCTAGGGTTATAAATGTTGAAATGGGGATAAAAGAGGTGTGCTTAAGTATTTATAGGAGGCCAAATGGTCCCCTGTGTGCGAATCTAAAACTCAAAATTTGTAAGTCACGTTCGAACGTCACTTTGGCGTTCGAACGTCAATAGTGCAAATTATTGATTCACATTCGAATGTCACTTGGTGTTCGAAAGTTAGTTGCTCCCAACACTTTTGCATTTCCATCAGAGCTTTGTAGACATCAAAGAACTGGGACTTACTATTGTTCGAACGTCCATTCATGTTCGAACATCCTCCTAGTTTCTACTGAAACTTCCAGTGAAGTTTTGACCTATTTAGAGGTTGTGTTGGAACAGTTTTGTAAAATACACCTTTGTAGCCCTTGAAGTCTACTATCTACTGTTAAAATTTCAGATCACATGGAAATCAAATTAAAAAGTTATGATCCAAATACTAGACACTGTCCAAAATCCTTTTTATCCAAATTTTATCTAAAATGTGTTTGAACTTTGAAATACTTCCTAACTTCCAATTCATACCCTATTACCTCAACTAAAATTTTATTTCTACTCTTACAATCTATATAGTTCGTGCATACATAATTACATATATTAGCATTTTAAAAACATAATTACGTCACTATATTACGATAAGAAGGTGAGATTTTACAATCCACCCCTTTAAAGAAAGTTTTGTCCTCGAAACTTACCTTATATAGAGAACAAATGAGGGTACTTCTCTCGTATCTTTAGCTTTGGTTCCCAAGTAGCTTCCTCCACCCCATAATGTTGTCACAAGACTTTCACCAGTTGGATAACTTTATTGTGAAACACCTTCTCCTTAGTATCTAGAATCTCCATCGGTTGTTCTTCATATATTGCTCCATCTTGAATTTCTATATCCTCCAACTCCACGACATGCGTTGTATTCGATTAACACTTTCTTAACATTGACACATGAAACACGTCATGTAACCCTGACAACTGAGCTGGTAACTGAAGTTGATATGCCACTTTGTCCACAGCTTTGATCACTTCAAATGGTCCGATGTACCTTGGAGCTAATTTTTTCTTCTTGCCAAATCTAAACACTCCCTTTTTGGGCGACAGCTTGAGGAACACATAGTCCCCCTCTTGGAATTCCAATGTTCTTTGTCTTCTATCCGCATAACTTTTCTGTCTACTTTGTGTCGTACTTAGTTTATCCCAGATGAATTAAATTTTCTCCATAGTCTCCCGAACAATTTATGGCCCAAACAAGCTACTCTCTCCAGTTTCCAACCAACAAGTCGGGGACCTACATGGTCTTCCATACAATGCCTCATAGGGTGTCATGCCAATGCTTGATTAAAAATTGTTGTTATATGTAAATTTCACCAATGACAAATGATCACTCCAACTTTTCTTAAAATCCAACACACAAGCACGTAACATGTCCTCCAAAATCTGTATCACCCTCTCGGATTGGCCGTCCATTTGAGGATGAAAAATGATGCTAAAGTGTAACTCTGTCCCCATAGCTCCTTGTAGACTTTGCCAAAATTGCTCCACAAATCGAGAATCACGATCCGACACGATAGAGAGTGGAACTCCATGTAATCTAACAATCTCACGGATATACAGCTTGCTCAAGGTCTCTAAGGAGTCAATGGTATTCATACTCAAGAAATGAGCAAACTTGGTGAGTCATCAACAATGACCCATACAACATTATGCCCTCGTGAAGTCCGTGGAAAACCAGACACGAAATTCATGGTGATGTGATCCCACTTCCACTCTGGGATAGGCAAAGACTGTAGTAATTCTCTGGGTTTTTGATGCTCCACCTTCACCTGCTGACACACCCTACACTTGACAACGTATTTAGCCATGTCTTGTTTCATCCCTTTTCACCAATATTGACGCTTCATGTCTCTATACATCTTGATACTACCCGGATGTATGAAAAATTTTGAACGATGGCACTCACCCAACACTTCTTCCCTTACTTGGTCATTGTTTGGTACACATAATTTTTCACGAAACTGTAACTCATCATTATGTATAGACTAATTCTCAATAATCTCATTCCTCTCCAATCTACCCCGGATAGCTTCCAACTCTGTATCTAATCGTTGCAACTCCACAATCCTTTGTTGGAGAATTGGTTGAGCTACAATATTAAATAAGCATGGTCGATCCTCCTGTCTATCTACTAATAGATCAAACTCCTCCAAAGTATCAATCACCTTCCACCTATGAACAACAAGAACATTGATTTCACCCTGAGACTTTATGCTAAGTGCATCTACTACTACATTAGCCTTTCCTGGATGGTAGTTGAATGTGAAATCGTAGTCTTCTAGATATTCAATCTACCTTCTTTGCCGAAAATTCAAGTCTTTCTGAGATAATATCTAATACCTATATTACTTATAAATGTTAGTCAATTAAAAAGAATTAATTTGTTATATTATCTCACATCAATATTATAAAGATAGTCATATTTTTCCACGTATTTTGATCTTATATTTTATTTCTTGATATTATCTCTAATCAGTAATACAAAGTCACTCATGTTATATCCACCAATCCAATCCTCCAAGTTTAACGAAGTATTAACCCGCCTACCTGTTTTCAATTTTTCCTCTAGTCTCCTATTAGGATCCAAATTTCAATCGTTGTCACTTGTTCCTCTCATGTCTCAATAATTTGTAGTATTCTTTATACATTACTTTTTTCTTACTGTTAGGTCCTGTTAATTCGTATTGTATCGAAAGTTACTATTTTTTGAGGTTAAATTACACTTTTTAAAAGTGAAATTATAACTGATTAAACTTGATCGATCATGAAATATTGTGATTGATCATGAACATCATTTGATTAGTTATAATTTCACCCTTGAAAGTTACATTAACTTTTAATTTGATTGTATTAACATCAATGATATTAGTTTCTGGTCACCTTGCACGCAATAATAAGATTATTCATAAGATTGCGTGCAACGATAAAGTTACTCTCTTATAACTTGAACTTGAATGACTTGAGCCACAAAAATAATTTTCTGCATGCAAAGTAAAATTGTATAAATCTTACTTTCTCCAAATTGTGTTGCAGCAAAAGCGTCACAATCATTTTTATATTAATACTAGTTATTGCCCGTGCCTGAAGGCACGAAATAATAAAAAAAATTAATAATAAATATATTTATATTCACATCTAAAATTAAATCACAAACATAGAGGATAGAAAAATAAATTTAAGCACCGGTTATAGTGGGGGTAAACGGTGGCAATGGTGGCAGTGGTGGTGGTGGAAGACAATGACGGTTGTGGTGGGTGGCGACAACAATGGTAGTGGTGGCAGCTGTAGGTGACAACGATAATGGTGATGGTGGATTTTGGGTGACGATGGTGGTAGTGGCAGTAATGGGTGACGCGGTGGTGGTGGTGGTAGGCAATGGTGATGGTGGGGCAACGACGATGGTGATAATGGTGGCGGTGGTGGGTTGTGGTGGTGGGCAGTGAGATGGTGGTGGTGGGCAACAATGGGTGCTTTTGAGCGATAGTATGATGGATGGTGGCAAATGATAGTAGTGGTGGGGTGGGTGACAGTGGGCGGTGATGGTGATGGTCGATGATGGATGGTGGTGGTTAGTGGTGGTAGGTGTGGTGGGGGTGAGTGATAATGGCTGACGGCAATGGTAGGCAACGACGGGTGATGGTGGTTTGTGGTAGTGGGCAACAATGGTGGTGGTGGGTGCTAATGGTGGGCGAAGGTGGTAGTGGAATGATGGTGATAGTGGTAAAAATCAAAGAATTAGATAACGATAGTGGTGGGTGGTGTCAGTGGACGACGATGGTAACAATCGGTGATGAGTGACAATGGTGGGAGTAGCGAGTGGTAATGGCGATGATTGTGGAGGTAATGGTGAGATAGTGGCAATGATGGTAGCGTGGCGACAATGGTAGTGGGGGTGGGGTGGTTGGTGGTGGTGGTGGCGGGGTGGCGACAATGGTGGTGGCATCGACGGTGGTGATAGTGGTGATTGCTGTGGTAAAGGTAGTGGTGGGATTGTGGCGATGATGTTGGTAGTGGTAGTGGTGATGGTGGTGGTAGTTGGGGTGATGGTGGTGGTTGTAGTGGTGATGGTGGTGGGGCGTTGAGGGTGGTAGTAGGACGATTCCAAATACTACTTTTTTTAAATACTTATGAGAAGTCATAAGTTCAATTAATACTTTTAAAAAGTCACCCAAAACACACTTTTAGGAGCTTATTTTTTCTATTAAATTTGAGGTGTTAATATTAGCCGTCGAATTAAATTTAAAATAAAATTTAAAGAGATCTCAACCGCGAAAAACAAAAATATTTTATTTATTTTTGAGATTTGTATTGTACTTTATTATATAAACTAATTATTACATGTATCTGAAGGCACAGAGTAATAAAAAATGGTCAACAATAAACATATTTATATTTATACCCAAAATCAATAATGGTGGTGGGCTACAGTGGTAGTGGTGGGAGACGGTAATGGTTGTGGTGGATAACGACGACCGTGGTGATGGTGGTAGCCGTAGGTTGCAATGGTGATGATGGTGGTGGATTTTGGGTGATCATGGTGGTAATGGTAGTCATGGGTGTATTGGACAAGAATTTGAATATTATGCCGAACATGACTTCACTCATATAACGAGGAATTATACAAGTTTTATTAATGTAGGTTGGATCCATTCCATATAGCATATATTCATTAATTGTAATCCCGTGTTTCAAGAGAACATCATTTGATTCCAATGAGAAATTACCACACATTACCATTTACCCCACAAGTGTATTTTATTTGTAATGGTGGTTGAACCTAGGTTAATTGCTTAGGCTGTTCTACGTACCCGTTATCGGGATCAAACAGATTCGTAATTGGGAGAGATTAAATTATTATTATTTTTTTTGGTAAGATCAATAGGTAAATGACTCATTGATTTTGAATAGATAAATATCCATCATATTTGAAATGGGTAAATGACCATTTGATTTGATATGGGTGTAAGACCTATTTAGTTTACAAGAAAAAATTTAGAATTTGTGATTACGCCTAGTTTAACTAGGCTACCTACGCATTCGAAAGAAAATTAAGTCAGCCATAGTTTAAAAAGTTTTGGAATTTATTTAGGAATGCGACTGTGCTTAGTGTAGATGCTGGACTGTCTACATATCCAAAAATGTAATCAAGTCGGACGTAGTTCAAAATTTTAGAAATTTAATTGAGAGTGACTGCACCCAGTGTAGATATTGGACTGCCTACGTATCCAACAAGTGAAATCAAGTCTGATGTAGTTCATGGATTTTGGAATTTATTTGAATGAGATTTTAAATGAGTGAAAAAAAAAAATTAAATGAGTGAATGACTCATTTAATTTGGAATTTAACTTGATTTGGTTTTAAATGGGTAAATGATCCATTATTCTTTGAGATGGACTTGAGTCGTATTTAAAACAACTTTGACTTATGTGATTTTTAGAATTCACATAAGTTGTAACTTAAGATGGAATTAAATTCCATGTAAAATTTGTGATTTTATATGAATTTGAAACTCAAGAATTAAATAAGAGTCCAATACTCTTTTGATAAAGAATCACTATGGAGTTTAAAACTCCGAAACCTAGTAAAAAATTTGAAATTCTTTAATTTAATTTTTTGCACTATTTAATTTGTAGGAGTTTGAAACTCCAAAAATAGTGAAGGATTTAAATGGCTAAATTATTGTAGCATTTGCCGAAATGGGTCAAAGACCCATTATTTTGATTTTTATGTGCTTTCGAAATAACACAAAATTTTGAATCATTGCACGCTATCAGAAGAGTTAAAAACTCATTTGTATTAATTTGTGCCTTGAAATAGACCATAAAAAAAATTCTAAAGTCTTATATCTACGTCTGGTCATCGCTTGAAATTGCAATTGTTTTAAATCACAATCAAGGTTTTTTTTCTTCAACCCATTTTTTGTATTTTTGTCCAACATATGGGATGAGGCATTCTATCCAAATACTCATAGTCAAAAACGACTTTCTTTCTTCTTCTTTTTTTCCCTTTTAGGATAGAGGACATCAACATATTTTAAATGTGTTCCAAGACTCTTAATTTTGTCAAGGCGATCAACCTAAACTTATATCGATTTTCTAGACTTTCTATTTTTCTACTTGCAATGAGACGGAGCCGCTCAAGGCTTTGTGTTGTTGCACAAATTAGTAGGAGTTGGTGAAACAAAAAATGAATTAAGGAGTCCGAGACTCCTTTAATAGTGAAGGAACTAATTCAAAGCTTTCCACAGTGTAAAACTCTTGGCGGTGGGTTTCGTCAATAGACCATTGACTCGTCTTCGGTGCGTCAAAATTAAAGAGCCCAAACTATTATTAATTCTGCCATTTGAGGAATTTTGGGCAGATGACTTGCAACAATGGCAAGATTTGAGTAATGTCCGTTGCATTTTTTTTGGTTTGTGTGTACATGTTCACACCACCGATGATTTTTTTTAGGAGTTAGAAACTCCGCACAGTTTAGGAGTTAAAATTCCGGTCCTTCCTTTTTTTTAAGGAGTTAGAAACTCCATTGAAAGATTCTAAAACTCTTGAAAAGGGGAGTTGGAAACTCCATTAAAAGAAAATGGTCGCGTTCGGCAAAAGGGACCGGAATTAAAAGAGTGCAAGACTATTGTTGATGTTGCAACACTTATACACGGCAGCGGAGTAATTGGAAGAGGCCCAATGAGCTGTGCTGAAGTGAACAGAAAATAAGTATTTTCACGGTGGCGTAATGGTTTTGAAAGAGTCGAAGTCTCTTATTGAGCGACACCATGGTCTCCAAGGAGTCAAAGACTCCAATATGTGGCTGTTTTTCTTGGGTATTGCAGCAAAATTTGGAGGACTTAAAAGCTCTGTTGGTCTTTCATTTGAAGAGAACTCTACTGCCATTCTCCTTTTCTGCTTTCTTTTTCTTTCTTCTAACCATCGACTTAGTTAAAGAATCGAAGACTCTTGCTAGTTTGAGAAGATGGTGAAGCTCCTGATGATTTCTAAAAGCATATGAAATACTTGGTGGTAATCGCACCGCAATGCATCGACGGAGTTAAAAACTCCTATAATATGTAACTTAGAAGAGATTTGGTATTGTCGCAATTGCTTCGGGTTGCTGCGGTTTTGAACCGAGTTGCTGCTATCAAAGATTGAAAAGATTAAATTGACAAGGAGGAAACAGATTTTTTTTTTTACCTGTTGTAAAGCTTCAAAAATTTTCTTTGCCTTTCTTCCTTCTCCTCTGTCTGTCGAAATTTCTCTTTCTCCTTTGCCCTCCATTTTTTTTCCTTCCTCCCTCACCGTCTAAACTCCTCATTGCATTTATAGGGTATTTGCTTGACAATTTTACCTTTTGCATGAAAGAGCAGCTGACCTTTGATTAAAGCTACCAGCACATTCCACTTCCTTTTCTAATGGCAAGCTTTGGCTTAGTGGGTCTCCCACTCACCTCACACTTCTTTGATAAGTAGGTTTATCTTGAAGAAACTATCCATAACCACCACTAATGGGAGAATAGGCAAGGAACGTGTTTGGCACGTGTCTTCGTGCTTTATTTTCTAAATTAGTGGCTTAAATAATTTTACTGTTTTTTAATAACGAGTATCCACCAAACAATAATTAATTTTAACCATGACAATGAGAACAAATCTAGGATGTAAGAAATGAGCTCGAAGACTCTTCCAATGATGCGGATTTGTATAAATAGCTTAGGAAAAACAAATCACGCATGTATCATCGACCTTCACTATTAATAATAATTTTTTTACCGTTCAACAGGGTGACGGTGATGGTGGTGGTGAATGTGGGTGGTGGTGGGGTGATGACAGTGGTGGTGGGCCATGACAATGGTAGTGGTGAGTGACAACGGGTGCTTTCTGGGCTGATGAGTGGTGACAAATAATGGTGGCAGTAGGGGTGGGGGTGGCTAAAAATGACTGGTGACAACAACTGGTGGTGGGTGCTAATAGTGGGTGACGGTGGTAGTGGGATGATGATAGTAGTAATAATAAATATAAGAATGAGATAACGATAGTGGTGGTGGAGTGGGGATAAACTAGTGACAGTGGTGATGGGTGTGGCGGCGACGATGGTGGTGGTAGTGATGATGGTCGTGGTGATAGGATGATGGTCGTGGTGTGATGGTGATGGTGATAGTGATAGGGTGACGACAACGATGGTGGATGGCTATTATGGCTAAGGTGGTAGTAGGGTGGCGATGAAGGTGGTGGTGGTGATGAGACAATTTCAAACACTATTTTTTTTTAAGTACTTATAAGAAATTATAAATTTTAAAAACACTTTTAAAAAAGTCACCCTAAACACGTATTTAAAGACTTATTTTTCCTATTAAATTTGACGTATTAATATTAATTGTTAGATTAACTTTATAATAAAATTTAAAGAGTTCTTAACCAAAAAAATAAAGTTATTTTATTTATTTTTTAAAATTTAAATTGTATTATACTTTATTATATAAATATTATCACATTCTAAGAGTCACTTGCTTTATTTCGTACATTAGATATATCCAAAATGCAAGCTCCTCTTCAGTATTGTGGAGTCCATATCCAATTCTTAGGAAGCGCAAAACCAAAAACCAGAGGAAGATTAATCATTCGTTATAAATACTTTAGGATGAGATATATTCAAAAATATCAAAAACATCTGAAGACACCCCCTCAAGATCCTCGAACAAAGAACAACTAAACCTATAAATCCGTATCAAAAAAATTCAAATACAAACATTTATAAATTAAAAGGTTCACATTCAATGCATGTGTGCATTAAATTATCACAAAAAAAAATCATCTGCTCAAAACGTGTTTTTCCCTCCACTTTGTCAGTCCAAAATCGGAAGGAAATTTTTTTTGTGAATGGGAGTGATAAACTTTCACCCAACCAAACACATCCTATTTTACATCCCCTCTTTTTCATCCTCTCCTGCCTCCACCAAACCAATTGAGCAAAATCTAAAAGCGTTTCGGAATTATTCCTCATAGAAATTTGCCAGAAGTTTCATCTCCATATCAGAACATTTTGCGTTTCCCCAATTGAAAAAGGTGAGTTTCCTAGTACCCCAAAAACTGAAACTAATAATTAGAGTTTGATGAGATAGGAAAAGGAGGGTACATGCAATGAGGCTCACCTAAGTGCCAAGTACCATTCAAGCATTAGAAATTTAGGGGCCACTAACACAATCACTGTTCTTGGCTGACGATTCTACTAATTTCTTCAAGTCTGTACCCAGGATCAGAATAAAAAGCACTCGCAAATAAACAACCATTCTTGGCAATGCAGGGTAAAAAAACTCATAACACCTCTCAATTAGGTAGAATAAATTAATGTACAATGCATAGCAAACCAGAAGATTAACGCGGTAAGACATTCAGCAACCAAGTTAGCACGCACAAACCTCACCAACCACCAATGGAAAAATCCATCTCTCAGAATTTTTACCAATACCAATCCAAATTACAAGAAAGAGACTACCGCTCAGCTCTTTGATTTGGAATGCTTGACAAGCCAATCAATGACCGAGTCAATGTTGGTTGAGTTCTTGCATGAGATCATAAAGCAGCATACCTCTCTATCAGTTATGGATTTCAGCCCCCTGCATTATATATTGCCATACTCAATACCAGATTGAAAAGTATTGAAAAACGGGGAAAAAAAACAGCAACAAGCAACAAAAACTGGGCTGAGTCAGTCATGGGAGTTCAAACTGTCTTGACTTACATCTGATCAGTCAATGCGTCCTTACTAAGAGCACCAGGCTTGTCAATCTTGTTGCCTAATACCAGCAGAGGAATACCGCTCAGTGATGGTTTGCTCAACAGATCATGCAGTTCACTCCTTGAGATGCTGAGGTTATCATGATCAGCGGCATCAACAACATAACTGCAAAAAAATCAAGTTCAAAAAACTAGATAGGTCATTATGGCATTAAAAGCTTTTCTAGCGAACAATAACTAGACTGGTAGATCCCTTAATGATATGTCACTGCATACTTTCACTAAGAAACATAAAAAAAGTCTTTGCAAACAGCTGATGATAGTATCCAAGTAAATTAAGCAATCAAATATAACCACATACAAACCAGTATCCAACTCTATTAATTCTCCTTTTAAAACTACTTCAATAAACTCCACAGACACACCCACACACCCCGCAAACTATATCTATATCAGTTATTTATTTATTTGAGCAGGCAAGTCATGTGAAGAAACAGTTACATACACAATAGCAGAAACTGCACGACAGTATCTCTCCCACATACTACGAAATCTGGGTTGACCTCCAAGATCCCACAACTTTATTGTGACATTTCCTTTAGTGACCTTCCTCATATTGAATCCTACCTGAAGATAAAAACAATGCCACTCGTTAACGATTATTACCCCTAGAACAATATAGTATGTGGTGGAAAGAATTACAAGATGTGGAGAAAGATTAACTAGCAGCATAAATAGAAGCTAGAATGAAATAGAGAACTCACTGTAGGGATCATGTCTTCGCTATATCCACCAGTCTTGGGATAAAGACCAACGAAGCCAGTTAATTCATCAAATTAGAGCCAAACAGATAGAAGTCAAAAATATTAATAAGAAAACAAAAAAAAAAAAAATCAATAGAGACTATCACATCTAATTACTTACCGCAACAACATTTACAAGAGAAGTTTTTCCAGCATTCTGAAGCCCGATCAAAGAAAGCTCCATTTCCTGCTTAAAGAAAAGGCTGTAAACAAACAGACAACAACATCAGCCCATGCAACTTGTAAAGCCATTCTATTGAAGTAGGAGTCAGTAGCACATATTAATATAAAAAAACCTATTGCTAATGTGAGACATGTCACAGAACAACAGCTAATTGTGGTAACTTATCAGAAAGAACAAAAGAAAACACTAACATAGAGGTAACACAATCAAACTTCAGGAAATCTTTCATATACCTTTTACTTCAAAGGATGAAGAAGAAAAAGTTGTCTGAATTTTTACCTCTAAAGATGTCTAAATGGGTAGTGTGGAATACAAGGTTAGTATCTGAGACATAATCATTAAACCACAGTAGTTGGACCAGGAACTACAGTTATATATCCTTAAAAAGAATGAGCATAAGAATAAACAAACTATAGTGGGAGTTAAATGAAGATTAATCCTTTTGTCTTCTACTCTTTTAAAAATTGCTGATAATAAATGTCATCCAGCTACGAGTCTATGAGTATGTGTCTGCAATACTGATGAATTATAGAGATAGCCACACTTTGTAGTTGTCTAAACCAAAAAAATCATTCGGTGCACACATTATGTACGTCTAGATGCCTATGCAAGGCACATACTCAAATGGTATTAGTACTACGTTATGTTCATTACATGACCATATACTTATATGTAATGTACCACTCCGAGGCATTGAAAACATAGAATTTGGAAGGATTCGTGCCAATGATTTTGGTTAAATTTATAAGAGTTAAACCTTTTTAGTCAAGTTCTCTAATCAGAACAAGTGACGTACAATCCGTTGGAAATCTAAAGTAACACTTAAATATACCAGGGACCTTTGTCCACCTAGGGATTGTTTCGATATCGACAAGACAAACTCATAACAAAACCAGGACAATCAGGAATAAAATGTTTACATTATACCCCCCAGAGTCTAACCAGTAAACAAGTATCCGACAAGCCCACAAGTCTGTTAACCTTTTGAATCCAGCCTTTGAACGTATGTACGAAGATGCACCAGGATGTATGAGGGAAGAGAGAATCACATAAGCAAAGGAAACCAAAGCCACGAAGCCAGCATCAATATCTGGATTATTAAATGCAAATCTTGATACATTGGCCTTTCTAAAAACTGAACTGATCAGCCAATTTAGACTGCTGTCGAACCGGTTGAACTGGAACCCAATTATTTGAACAGATCCTTGTTTGTCTTTCTTTTCCTTTGGGTAGTGTAACCTTAAACTAAACACCAGGTTGGTATGATCCCTGAAATACAGGGCCAACAGTTGGCGTTGCCATCACAAAATAAGGCTAGTAAAATTAAAATAAGCATAGGCTTGCACCTGCAGACCACTGGACTGGTTTTGGAAACAGTAATCTCTAAAGAGACATACAAGTGTTTTGTTAATAAGTCTGGGAAAATATATCAAAAAAACCAAAAGATACAAGTTCAATCTTTATCAAAACTAAGAACAGGATCACATGAATTGATTAATATCAGGTGAGGGAATGGTAGTACAATCTTCCTTCTCATACAGATGTGCTATACTTTTGCAGGTCCTCAATTAAAATTGGTATGTTGAATTTTATTTAACACTAGAGATAACCTCGAAACGTAGAAGAAAGCCACTATCTATTTTTTTCAAAAACAAACCCTTATAATTATGCCTATTCCATTGACAGTGTTCAATGAGAAAAACAACAAAATCGTGCTGCATGCAGTAAAACAACAAAATCGTGCTGCATGCAGTAAAACAACATCTTAAGTATCCAGGCATGAAATTCCTAAATTTCGTTTCTTATGGAGATAAGACCAATTGATCTCTATCATTGATAGATTAAAGATGTTTGAAAACACTGGAAGTTCCCAAGTCATAATTCAACAGCATTCATCATTTGTGGCATTCTAGGATAGTTGATGAATATATTCAAAGAGGCCATCCATGTATCACAGTCAGGAAAGCATGAAGAATCAGTACCCCGTCTCTTCCAATTTAGTCACATTCTACTTCCAGTTTCAGCTTTCTTAGCCTGTTAATATCACTGTCCACAGAATAGCTTCCTTGCTTCGTAATATCAATTTACCTCTGCTGTTCTGCTTCATCAATTTATCTATATGCCCAATTTTCAACTCATTGACATAAGAAACATCAACAAACTGAGTGTCAACATGTGGAAAATTATCCACATACAGATAACAACAACAAGGATCATTACTAGCTGAAATAATGGCACATCGTCCCAACTCAAATTCAAACTCAAAATATTTAAGTCAGAATACCTAAAAGAAATTTCTGAACCAAGAGCATAATTCAACAAACAAAACATAAAATTCACACAAAACCAAATACTACAACGATATCACAAAACATATCCTGAATGGAACGAAAAACGAAAGACCATAATTTTCTTAATGTGAAACCAGAAAGATTTATTCCAAAACAGGAATATCATCACCGTTGATGTCAACACACACACACACATATGCGTCAAAGGCATTCAGAAAAACAAAACAAAAACAAAAAACTAAAATCAAACACTAGAATCGAAAATTAGTGTTCATGTGAATAGAAACAGAGATCGAAACATTTAAATTACATTCACACATTCAAATCTAAATATATACATAAGGATATCAAAAAACATATAATTTCCGACACAAAGAAGCACACACACACACACAGTTACCTTCGAAGCCAATTGAGGAAAGCTTCCCAGAGACCCATAGTTGAAGAGAGTTCTCGAAAACGAGAAAGAGATAGATGAATCTCGGTGAAGACAGGACTCGAAAACGGGAGAGATATCTGTGAGTCTATCTAAACAGAGGAAGATCTCTCGGATTCTATCTCCCTCTCTCTCTTCCTTTTTTTTTTTTTTTGTACAACCTCTCTCTTCCTTCGATTGACAAATGCGAATCTCTTTCCTCCCCTATGCTTGATACTGTTTAGTGTATGTGCGTCCAAAAATTTAAAACAAAAGGAATGATTAATTACCGTAGGCGACAAAGTAGAGAAGAGAATACCTGGCAAAAGACGATATTACAAGATTACCTAAGAATCAAGCAGCTAAATTACGCTCGATTATCAATACGTGGACCAATCAGAAGAGGATTCTGTAAAGTGAGAGCGCGTGATGGACACGATCAGCTCTATTGAGTGTCAAAAAAGGAAAATGCTGCACGATGAGCGTCTAATCTAGCCATCAAGGGACCTAATTGAGTAATTTTATGTAAATATTGCATTCACAGTGAGTACTATTTAATATTTATTACTGAAATTCATAATTGATTTAATTATTACATAAAAATCACATTATTAAAATTTTTAATTAGTTTTATATAATATTACTCGTTAAAATATAATGTGATTCATTAATATAAATACGACACAAAATTAAAAAGATTTGGATCTTTTTTAAATCATTTGGTTTCATAAACAAGTCAATCTGATCCGACCGAATTTAATTAATAAATGAATCAAATACAAATAAAATTAATTAAAAAAATATAAAATATAACTCATTTATATATATTTTCTATATAATATAAACTTAGAGACATTAATTAATGTAATGATAAGATATATGGGAAGTGTGTGTTTTAGTAGAGAAGATGACGTATTGTTCCTAATTGTCAAAGCCACTTTTAGCTTTCGGTGGTTTTAGTGAAAACTAATTATTGAGATTGGGTCTGTATTTTTGTCCACGAAAAGAAAAAGACAAAAACCAAATCCTATTTTGATTTGGATTTTTTTGGTGAATTATTTCGAAAGATTTTAAAATTTTTAATTTATATCTTTAATCATTAATTTTTTTATATTACACTCTTAATATTATAAAATAATTATAATGTGATTTTCATACAAACTTCAGTTATAATTTTTGTCAAAAGTGTTATGAGGCCCTCACACTAAATGTAATGAGATTTGACCAAACTAACATCGAAAGTTAATGTGAGGAACACATTGAACCATTTTAGGGGTACAATATGAAAAAATTAATTACTTTGAGTATAAAATAAAAATTTTGAAATCTTTCAAGATACAAACCAGTTCAAACCAAATATCTAACATATTTCTTAACGATGTGTTTGGTACGTAGGAATGGACATTGGGAATGGAATGAGCATTACCAAGTAATTCACATTTCGTAGTTTGGTTGATGGTAATGAAATTTGATTCCCATTCCTATGAAACGATAAATCCCACAGACCAAGTGATTAGTCATTCCCCACCAATACATGGTATTGGTCATTCCCAAAGAAGTGGTAATAAGCCCAAGACCAAAAGCCCGACTCTCCCTTGTTCTTTTCTGCCCCGACCACTCTGCTTTGCACCTATGTCTCTTCCAATCCCTATTCTCTTCTCCTCTCCTCACCACTGCATCTCTCCTCACAGAGACCTATGGCGTACCCCTTGTTCCCTCCCTGTCACTCTTTTCGGTGAAGCAATGCGCCAGATCCACAACCAAGACCAAGACCTGATCAAATTCGACATTTGCAACAAATTTCAGGTAATTTTTCATTCTCTTTTCACTACTAATATTTATTTTCAAGGTTTCGACGCCACCTACAAAACTAATCTCCCATATCAATACAAATTTATTCATTTTTCTCTAGGGTTTTGAAGATATGAATTTGATTTACAAGTACATACTTTGTGTAAGAGGCAAAAAATAAGATTACCTCCTAAAAGAACAAAGGATTAATATCTTTGAAATAAGTCTGCTCCGAACTTAATCTCCTAGTCTTTTCTTCCTGTAAAATGAACAAACTGTCCAAGATCGAAGTGCTTCGATCGAAGACACTTCGATACTTAAATCAGTAATGAAATTGAGCGAATTGTAAGAAGACAATGAGAGTTCAGCATACCTTTTACCTTAGCTCCTTATATCTTTTATAGAAATTTGCTTAGTTAGGATTTTCATGATTTTTTATTCAAGGTGGTATACCTTCTTTTAATCAAGCGATTCTGTTCAAGAAGTTGCTGAGATCTCTCCAGTAATTCCTTCAGTCGAGCCTATAATCATGCCTATTCGTTCAACCAGAATGCTTGAGTTTCAGGCATCTTTTTAGCATCACATTCACCATTTTAACAACTCAGTCATGACGATGACCGACCTCTTCTCTTTCTTCCCGAGCTCATTAAACAGCTCTCGGCTTCTAGCTGATGACTGATTTGTGGTACCTTTCTCACGTGATTGGTCTTGTCACCCTCACGTGAGATCATTAAATTTTGTTACACGTGGCGTAAAGGGAGCAATCCCCATCACTTTGTTTAATTTTTCTCTATATTGTTCATTTTTTCACATAGATTGTTGAATATATCTATAAACATATATAAGTGTTTTCATATATTGTTGCAGCAACACCTGTTTGTAATTGGATTGTGGTGATTTGGGTCTTGCTTTGAAAGTATTTGAGAAAATGTCTGACAGAAGCATGGTTTACTAGATTTCTATAATTGATAGGTTTTTTTTATAATAATAGACCCCTTAAGGCTATAAAATTATTCCAGAGTTGAAGTCTTCAAGCTTGAGGCTTGCGTTCATGTGTGTCAATCTTTGGGCTATAATACAAGTCTGTAAATTGCCAATCAAGTTCCTAGGCCAAACAGTTCTATCTTTTCACAATTCAACCGTCGTCATTTTGGCCATCGCCTGGGCCTTTCTTTCCTTCAACCATGTGTCATCTGACACAGTTTTTGCACTAATTCATCAATTGATTTACACCAGGTGTATTCAAACCATCTAAGACATTACATCACGTATTGTTAATGTAATTCATGTTGTTTCTAAACTCGATCTAACTACCCGTATCGTTGAATATTGCAGGCCTTATAGCTGTATATAATTCTTGCACAAACGTACTAGGACTCAACAAACTTTTCTACTCTAACTTTTGAGTTGAGACCTCAATCTCCATTTCTTAGGGACATATAGTTAGGTTCAGTGTGCTAGTTTGGATTGAATATATTAGCCTAAGCAGAGAGGGGTGCCTACTTTGGTAGGCTGTACTATAGTTGACCAGGACCTTCCCAGTCGATGTCGAATCTATTGGGTCTACAGTCGACTGCCAACATTCTGAGACAAAATCCTACAGAATTGGTTCCCGCAGAACCTGTATGTTCAGCCTAAAGTTTAAACAGAAAAATCCTTTGTAATTTTGAATATCTTTCACACTTTGAGAGAAGGCATTTAATAGATAATGATTTGGAAAGTCTAGAAAAACCAAAATACCCCTGCTCTGGAAATTACTCAAAGTCTAAAACAATATGACCAAAAGGACTTGCGCTTAAGAGGGAATTGCAATAAAATTTCCATAGTCCTGTTCACCCTCTTTGGGACTTTTTCACATATAATTTGAGCTACCCAACACCCCAGCCTCTCTGAACAAAGAAAAAGAAAGAAAAGTTTGCTCTTTTTTGGGAGTTTGCGATAGCTTTCCTTCTATCTGTTTTATTTATCTTCAGTTATTTTCTTTGAGGCAAAATCATATGGTATCTAGCTTGTGTGGGCTTCTAAGTATTAGTGAGAAGATTTATCATGAAAAAACAAGTTGTTGCATTCATATCTCTAATCTAACTTTCTTGTACCTTTGCATAACAAGGTTTACTTTTACTTCAAATCAGTGTTATCACTCCCCAAAAAATACCTATGAAATTCAAATCAGTGGGTGACTAGTTTTACACTTAATTGAATTCCCCCTACTAGAAAATTTTGTTTTCACGTACAACTGTGAAAATTTTGCATCTGTTATTTGGAAATCTAAATTTTTGGCTTTGTTTGTGATATCCCAAATGCTGATTTTTTCTTTGTATTTTTTGTGACAGTTATGACTTGTTTAAGTCTAGCAAGAAGGAAAATGATAAAGAAGAAGAAATTGATTGCATTATTTGTGTTGTGGACCAAAATCATACATTTAGTCAATTTTTTTTTCCATATGATGTCTACTGTCATCCTTTACTATATGAAAAAAAAATCATTAAGAGGTCAAATGTATCACTTAAAAGAATGGAGAGATAGTCACCAACCTAGGACACTCAAAGAGTTTTTTTACATGAAACATTATTCTGCTAAAAATGTAATTGAAAGATGTTTTGGGCTATTGAAGAAGCGTTGGACTATTTTAAGAAGCCCGTTTTTCTACCCCATCAAAATACATAAACGTATAATAATAGCTTGTTGTTTGTGTTCACGACTATATCAGGGATCAGATACCGATAGACCCAATCGTGGTAGAGGTAGATGCAGTAGGTCTTGTGCTGAAAAATGATGCACATGATGATCGTATTACCACGGTTGAAACATCCAATGAGTAGTCAACATTTAGATTGAATTTGACAAACAAAATGTTTAAGGAGTGGAGAGCAAATAGACAAAGAGTGTAATTTTTTGTACCTATACTTGAGAATTATTTTGTTTCTTGGAATTCTACCTCCAATGCTATTGAGATGAAATAAATGGAATTTAAGAATTTCTGTTTTTTATTCAACTTGTTTTTGTTTTCTATATACTGTTGATTATTTTTTGGACTTGGTTTTCATCGATTTATTTTTTTTGTTCAACCTATGTGTCTGTATGAGATTTTTAGTTGTCTTGATAGTTTTCTTTTTGGGTTGGCATATGTGCTCTATTGAATTCATAAAGAATTATAGTTGTTCATTGAAATGAATGACCAATTTTGAATAGTTTTTTATTTTGATTTCTTTTTGTGAACTTATTTTTGGAGGAATTTGTTTTCTAATTTTTTAGGTTTAATTTTTTTCAATGGATTCTCATTTTTTCTAATTATAAATTTTTGTACACAACTTTTAAAGGCAATCGCAATCATAAAAAAATTTGTTATTAATTATTTTTAGTCACTATGGATATTTTAGTCAAAGTTGATTCAATTTCAATAAAAAAATTGTTTTATCCAAACATAAAAATGGAATGAACATTCCATTCTAGTACTTAATTTTAAACACATGTCAAACATTGGAATAGTAATGTGCATTCCATTCTATTTTCAAGTTCATTTCATTCCTAAACTCATTCTATTCCTACTGAAAAGCATTATCGCGTATTAAACACAATAAAGTTGTTCATCGGAGGAGACCGAGAACCGAAAGATTTCAGCAAGCTTCCAAATCAGGCGCTTGCGCTTGGTACTAATAGCTATAGAGTATAAAGGGGCTATGGAGAGGCGCGCAACTGTGCTTCCTCGCTTCACGAAGAAAGACACTTCTTACAGGGTGAAGGGCGCAATACAAGCCTACGCTTGTTCTTGCGAAAGTGCAAGTTATCTAAATTCTTTTTAATATATTTTTAAAATTTTAAAATATTTAATTGCTCTTATATATAGTAGTAAACATATTTATATTGAGTTTCGGTTAAATTTGTGATATATGATCGAAAACAAAAAATTTATATGATAAAAAATCTCAATATACCATGCATACACTTATGTCTCGTTTTATCAAGTTTGAGAATTATACTTAATTCAGAATCAAATTTCCATGACAATAATAAAAATGCACGAGAAGGACAATCCACATTTGAATCCAACTTTGGGTCGTTGTATCTCGGTGTCCTACGGATTATATGGATAAGAGTATCTCTACCTATACTTTGGATTAGATAGTAGAATTGACGAGATTGGAGAACCTCATCCCTCTTTAGTCATCTAACTCAAGAAGAAAGACAAATTCATAATCATCTCATCTTCGTCCTTTGTTTGGTTCAAATATTGCGCAAGTAGTGATCTGACACTTATTATATAAAATATTTTATTTAGATGGAGTATTTACCGATGGATAACTCTCAAAATAATTAAAACGCCCCCAACATAATCAATCCATACTCTTATTTTTTGGAAAATTGGTATTTTTTTAATACATTATGCGTGTTGGTGGAATATTTTATTGAAAATCTTAGTTTTGTCCCCGAATAATTGATTTTCTCATATTACCCTTTGAAAGACATTAAAAGGTTGCAACATTTTTCCATTTGTCAACTGTTTGGTTTTGTTATCTCATGTGAAAGACATGATAACAGTAGGGGCTTTATTGTAAAACCCAAGTCTTCGTCGACCAAGTGATTGTGCATAAAAACCCTAAGTTGTCATTTGGGTTCTCAGGTCTGTGGAAGAAGAAGATCCAAAAGGTAGGAGGGGAGAAAGAAATGCAATCCATGTGTTATTGTGGTAGAAGGCCCGAAATGAAGACATCATGGACAGATTTGAACTCAGGAAGGAGATTTATCACATGTGCGAATAACGAGATAAATTGTTTCATTATTTATCTTTAGTTCGTTTGTATCCATATTATTCAGCAAGATATTGGTGTTCAAGCAACTGATTATTACAACTTGTATTTGATAAATTAGGGATTTTTTTACAACTAGAGTTATTTTTATTTCTTGAAAATTATATTTTCTAGACATTGAACAACTTATTTTGCCTCATTTAGTGGGTACTGTTGATGGCCTATCCAATGAAATCCCAACAAGTTGGATAAAATGTTAGATAAAAGCAAATGGTTTTATCCGATCCTTGATTTGAATAGCAAATTATGATATTGTGGCCCTATGGACAAACCAACTTTTTTTTTTCAAATCTCATAACTTTGACATTAGTTTATCATCTTAGCTTTGAATCCTATCCAAATCTATCTCATATTTGGCCTAATATCCAACATGTGTGTGTGCTATATGGAGAATCTGTGTTTGTGCGTGTGAATTTCAATCATTGTGTGTATGTGTTCCAATGTCTACTGTTTCGTGTTTGTTACATTGCATCGTTGTGCGATGCTGGGCTGTGAATTGCCAGCAATATAGAAAATGAAACACAAAAGAAGAGAGATAGAGGGAGACAAGAACCAGAGACACAAAAATTGCGAGAAACAGAGCATATATAAGGCGAGGCCAGATAAAGGCAGTTTGGGGAATTCTCATACCTATCCAATAAAGGTGGTAGAAGCATAAGAATCAAGGAGAAAGTTCTCATACCCATTTAGGAATTATTTCATATTTCATGGGTTTTCTTTTTGATCACAAAAGAATGGTTGTGGTGAAGAAGGAAATTGTGTTGAGGGGTATAAAAGTTTGACAAGGGAGACGCGTCAGAGAGAGAGAGAAACCGGGGGAGAGAAAGAGATGGAGAGAATAAAAAAGGACAAAACAAAATTCCTTCTTGATCATTGTAGGAACATCTATTGGTATGCTGCCTCGGAAGTGGCCAACAACGGAGAAAGGGAGAGGTGTTCGAGAGAAAGAGAGTGGGGGAGACCAAGGGAGAGAGAACCCAAAAAAAATTGTAAGTCATTTAAATGGTAAAGGAAAAAAATTGTGGCCATCACTGGACAAGGCATAGACGGGGGGGGGGGGGGGGGGGGGGGAGCGGTGGCAGAAGAAAGGGAGGGACAAAGATGAAGAAATGGAGAGACAAAGTGGGAGAAGAAAGGGAGGGCAGAAAGAAAGAGGGACAAAGAAAGGAAGGAAACGAGGAGAAACCTATCGTCGGTGAAGCATACCATCCAACAATGGGGAAAGGGCCCAACTAACTTTGATTAAAGTGAAAATGGGGTTGAGTCCTCTTTAACGGACTTATAATAAATTTAGTTTGTTAAGAAAATTTATTTTGGGATAAGTTTATTTTTAATCTTACTAATAAATAGTTAAGTCTACTATTTTTTTTAAACTCCAAAATACTCTTTCTTAAAAGTAATTTTAAATTAGTTTCCTAGCTTGAGAATTACTATCCCTTAATTCACTATCAATGAAGATATGTCAATAAATTTTTTTATATAAATTTGAAGTTCAAATTCAAAGAACAACTCATACTCTCTCTCTCTCTCTCTCTCTATATATATATATTTGTCATGTTACTGTTTTTGTGTGGATGTTACTATTTTTATTGGTCATGTTATTATTTTTGTTGAACATGCTACTACTGTTATTTTCTCAAATATTAATACTCAATATTATTATTTTTTAATTTTTGAATATTATTATATTTTTGTGTTTAAATGTTACTACTTTTTTTTTATGTTTAAATGGTATTATTTTTTGTGTTTGAATGATACTTTTTTTTAATATTATATATATACGAGAGAGAAAGAGATAAATAAATAGTCATATTCTATATATGAATATAAATAAATATGAGAGAGAGAATTTTAATATTAGTGAAACTCCTAAAATTTAAAAGTTGTTAGTTTTCAAATTTATTTTAATTAAACATAACTACTTGAGGTATTTTGAATAATTGAGATCAAAATGAATTTAATATTAAACAAGTTTCCTTGATGAACTTATCGTCAAATTAGTTCACAAAGGGGGACGATCTCCAAATTTTCCTTGATTAAACCATAGGACATAAAATACTTTTTGGTGGGTATGTTGGTAAAATTATCTTTTATCCTACTGATAAGAAATTTATTCTACAAATTAGTGGATTATTTATATCTGATTTAGAGGAGATAAATGAGTTCAATTACTACGGGCCGAATATTTGAGCCCAACGTTTATCTCATCTAATTTTTTGGATTCAAACTTCAGATATGTGGGCCCCCAAAATACTTTAAACCCAATCTACATGTGTTATCCACCTTTATGCATCAAACCAAACACCCCCTCAAATGATTAATCTTGGTACTACTCTCTTACTCAAAGATTGTTAAAGACATTAATATTTGAAAGGGGGCATTTGTCCAACCATTACAAAAAAATGGGCTTCTGAAAAAATAAGTAAAAATTTGGACTGAGTCCTCCTGAATGGACATATAATGATTTGAGCCCGTCAAGAAACTTATTTTATGATAAATTCATTTTTTATCTTACTAATAAGTACTTAAATTCATTATTTTTTAAATTCCAAAATTACCCTTAACAATGTTATTGTATTCAATTATAGAAATCTTAAAAACCTTGAAAGTAGCTTTAAATTAATTTAACCAACTGGGGTAGCCTAGTTGGCCTGGGCCTCTGGCTTCCCAATGAGAGGTCAGGGGTTTAAAGTCCCCTGGGTGCAAAAAAATATGGATACTTGGTAGGACAAACCCTTAGTTACTTGAATGAACCGTATCCAAGTCTCTGATGTGGGTCTTGAATCCCCGGCAAAACACAAGTACTGATTTAAGTGTTGTATGAGTTAAGAGACCGGTTCATACACCCTAGCTTTGCTCTTGATTCTACTCAGAGTCAAGAGCCTGAGAGACATAAGCGCGCCTCTATTCACTTAGGACAGACCATGAGATTTTCCCGTATCCGAAACTTTAAATTAATTTCTTCAATTAAAAATTATTATCCCTTAATTTACTTATAAATTGAAATTCAAATTTATACTCTCTCTCGTTAGAAGAAGATCATCTCATTCAAACCGTAATTTAACATCTATTGTTTTCTTTACAGTAATATCAAATTTTTATGCATAGCAACACAACGACTTTAACAAAACTCAGGAGGATATAAGTTGCACAACATCATTAACGAGATATTTTTTTACACAATAACATCAATGAAATATTAAGCATGTTACTGTTTTTGTTAAGCATATTACTATTTTTGTTGAACATGTTATTATTTTTATTGAACATGTTACTATTTTTTAATTTTTAAATACTAATTTTTTTTGTATTTTTTTTAATGTTACATATATATATATATATATATATATATATATATATATATATATATATATATATATATATATATATATATATATATATATATTTATTTATGAGAGAAAGAGAGATATGGTCATAACCTATATATGAATATAGATAGTGTAAGTGATAAAAACTGACAAACCTCTCACACGGACGAAAGGTTGACATATTTGGTAAGTATATGTTTGCTGAACTAGGTCTCCCACTCGTCTCTTTCCTGCAAAATGAAAAAACTGCCCAAGATCGAAGTACTTCGATCGAAGGCACTTCGTTGCTTAAGTCAGTAATAGATCTAAAGCAATTGTCAGAAGACAAGGAGAGTTCAGCGTACCTTTCACCTTGGCTCCTTGTACCTTTTATAGACCCCTATATAGCTAGGGTTTCCATGATTCTCGATTCAAGGTGATACACCTTCCTCCATTTAGGTGGTTCTATTTGGGAAGTTTCTGAGATCTCTCCAGCAATTTCTTCTGTCAGGCCTATTATTTTGCTAATTCGCTTAACCAGAATGCCTGAGTTATAGGCAGCTCTCCATTTATTGTTTGAAATAGCTCGGTCATGATGAGGATCGACCTCTTCACCTTATTCCCAAGCCCTTTGAATAGCTCGGTTCAAGACTGATGACTCAACGTAATGATGTCTCCGTCACGTGACTGATCTTGTCTTTGCTCATATGAGATCATTTAATGCAAGTGCACATGTCATATAGGGAGCCACCCTCTTCAGATAGATATGAGAAAGAAAAAAATTTTAATGTTAGTCACTTCTAAAGGAAAGAGATAGTCTGGTAAAATTGACAAAAAATGAACTTCATAACAAATAATTTTTTTTGACAGACTTAAGTCCAAACAAATATATATAGGGGGACCGACCTCCAAATTTCCCAAAAAATAAATGATCGTAGCGAAGGAAGTTCAAAAACATCCCTATGATGGGGGTGGTTAGCCCATGGGCCAACCTCATCTCGATAAGATCAATTCAAACACTTAACAAGTTTGACTTTAGCTTTTGGGTGCATCGGACTATCCATAAAAGTGAGAGTAAATTACACTCACACCATTTGACATTTGGCTTTATTACACAGACACCCCCTCACATTTTAACAATTATACTAAGACTCCAATGGTTAGACATAGTTAACTATTTTAATAAAAAGACTATTTTATCCCTCTGTTTAACACAAACTCAAATTCAAACCCAAACCCCAAGCTCTATCCCTAACCCTAATCTTCGCCTCCTCTGCACCAGCGATCCCAATGCATTATCTCTCTCTCTCTTTGTGAAGAACCAACCTGAAATCATCAGTCTTCTATCTCTCCCTTAGCCCATCTTTGTGTGTGTGTATATATACATAGGTATATAAATACAACATCCAAAAAAAAGGGAAACCTGCCTGAAATCGTAGAAAAATTGATGAAATTTGTTAGCCCTTCCCCACCACTACGACACCTTCTAGCAGCCACCCTCATCCAAAACGCCAACCCACCTAGGCAAAGAACATTGGGAGAGGGAGAGGGAGAGGGAGAGGGAAAGAGATAGACATTGAAAAGATCCAAAGCTTAAAAAATTTGAGAAATCGAAAGGACAGCAGTGGTTTTTGGGGTTCGATTTTGACAACGATGGTTGTTGGGTTTTGTGCGTGGTATGGTTTGATTACTACTTAAATGTAGCATATTATTATGCCTTTTTTGGACTAATTATACTTTGATGGAGTTTAAATGATGGCATTTTAGGTTCTAAAGTGTAAAAGGGTGCAAGGGCAACAAAAATCACACTTGAATGTAACGCCAAGGCATTAGGGAACAAAATTGGAGAAGCTTAGAACAAAGCAAGAACGTTCGAATGCCAACTCACGTTCGAACGTCCACTGGAACAAAGACAAGACCAGACTATAAAGACATGGTGTGTTGTAGCCAAGAACCAAGGCCCTGAGGAACTTGAGCAGGAACGTTCGAACTCCAACTCACGTTTGAACGCCCACTAGAACAAAGACAAGACCAGACTGTGAAGACATGGTGTGTTGCAGCAAGGAAGGAAGTGCACTTGAGTACCACGTTCAAACGTCCACTAAAGACCTAGGTAATGAGTGAAAAATATCAAGTCATGCATGAAGTGTGGAAGTGAGTTTCCATAGAAGACCAAGACCACTTGAGTGATGTGGTAACATCCTATCTGGCGTTCGAACGCCCCTAAAGCAAGACCAAAAGACACGTTCGAACGTCAGACAACGTTCGAACGCCCCTAAAGCAAAACAGAAGACAACGTTCGAACGTTGATTCACGTTCGAACGTCCTCCACTGACTGCCTGCAGAGTAGTTGATTTTCATGGGCGACATACACTATTCACTCATCCTCTCTTATCTTTTTATTACCCCCTTCCTTGCCTATAAATAGCAGCATTGTAGGAGCTTCAAGGGGAGAAATCCCTTTCTCTTAAATAGTAGGGTAGAGAGCTAGTTCTTGTACATTTCTTGTTTATGTTTTCATTTTGCATTTGTATCAACCATGGTGGAGGCTTAGACTCCCCTTGTAGTTGTACTTACTTTTATTTACAAGTATCAAGAGAGATAGCTCATCTTTTGATTGTGGTGGAAACCCTCCAAAAGTAACTAGCTTTCTTCTACTTGATTTCACTTCCATTGCTTGAGCTTTCTTCTTTTTTAGAAGAGTGAAACTCTTCCATTTTTCTAGAGCTTTACCAAAGCCATGAAGGGTGGAATATGATTCACTTATTCTTCATTGAAGATAAGCTCTTTGTTTAGTTTGCTTCACTTAGTAGCTCCTCTACTTGGAGGAATGAGTATCACTCACTTTTCTAGCTTTGCCAAGGCCATGAAAAGTGAGTAGTTCCTCATTCACTCTTTAGTAAGTGGTGATGAATATGTAAAGATTATCCGGAAGTTATGCTTGTGCAACTCTTTTATGCTTTAATGCTTTTATTCCACTTGGTCATTGAATGATTGAATGCATCTAGCAAAGCTAAGGTACTTTGTATAACCAAAGGCTCTTTCTATGATATGGATGACTGCTGCATATTGGTTCAAGGCAAGCATCTCAGCTAGCTCTTCATGACAACCTTTCAATCTCCATCATTATTGCGCTTTATTCAAAGAATGAAACATTAATGTCATGGTTGGTTGCCTTGTAGAAACACTTGCTTGTTTGTAGACGGGTTAAGACTCGACACAGACAATTCTTGTAAACTTCTAGAAAGACATCGAAATCATGTATTTAATTCTCACAGTCCATCTTTATCTTTTGATTAACTTGCTGTTGACATGAGAGTTAATTGAGTTATAAAGCACAAACATACTAAACTGGATAATCAATTACATGTTATGATCTTCGAACTAAAGAGTGGTTGTTATCTCTGCTAATTTATCTTATATTTTGTCTAGAAAAAGATCCATTGGAAAGAATCTTATATTCTGTCCAAAAAACCCCACAACTTCAAATTCTCAAGACTTCCAGTTACTTAGTCTATATTATTGCTTACTTCAAAACACCAATCATAATTCCCTGTGGATTCGACTCTGGACTTAACCGAATTATTACTGCAACTTGACCACCTGCGCTTGGGTGTACACATTTCGGATCAATTCAAGTTTTTGGCGCCGTTGCCAGGGAATCATAAAAGGTGTTTACAGTAAAAAGTAGTGTATAAATTTACTTTACTATGTATAAAATTATTTTAGTTAATTTTATGTCTGAGAACGCTCCTCACTATCAAAATTTGCCAGCATAATTCTTCTGGGTCTGTGAATCAACCTGAACCACTTTCACCTAGATCAGTAGCAGACTCTTGTGAAAGTAAAATGACAAATAATGAGAGATGAGGAGAAATTCCTGTGAGAGAGGGGGAAGTGCCTAACATTCAAACTCTGAGGAATTACTTAAATTTCACAAAAAATAGTGTCTCCTCTTGTTTTATCTTTCCTGAAGATGCACCCCTCTTTACTGTAAAGATGGGGGCAGTTCAACTACTCCCTTTAATGGATAGAGCTAAACAATGGCTAAATTGTTTAAAAGCTCTTTCAATACCTAACTGGCGGGCACTACAAAATGAATTTTTCAAAAAAATTTTCCTCTACACCGCACTAATGCATTGAAAAGACAAATCATGAATTTTTTGGTCAAAGAAAAGGAAACATTTTACCAAAGTTGGGAGAGATTCAAGGATCTACTCCAGTCCTACCCACACCATACTTTTGAGAATTGGACTTTGGTAGGATTTTTCTACGACTCCTTGCCCACTAGACTACGTCAGTTTGTCAAAATGATGGCTCAAGGAGAGTCTATGAGCAAAAGTCCGGAGGAGGCATTAAATTTCTTTGACACCATATCTGACAATTCTCAGATGTGGGACTCAGCCTCCCCTACCATTGTTGAAGCTAAACCATCTACTTCCCAAGGGGTAAGTATATCCTGAAAGATGACGATGACCTAAGAGCAAAAATGTCCACCATGTCTCGAAAGCTTGAAGCTTTAGAGATAAAAAGGTTCATCAAGTTGATGTTAGCTTTCCCACAGAACAAGTGTGTGGGATCTGTACGCTGACAGGACACCCTACTGGGGAATGTCTTACCATTCCAGCATTCAAAAAGGTTTTGTTGGAATAAACAACTCTTGTCTCCAACTTCAACAAACCTGTCTCCAACCCATACTCTAAAACATATAACCCAGGCTAGCGGAACCACCTGAACTTCAGTTAGAGAAATACACAGCCAACCCCCATGAACCAATAACAAGGTTCACACTCGCCACCTCAAGGACCTCCCGTATACCAACCTCCACAAAAAAAGAACCTTGAGGATACACTGAATTAGTTCATGCACAGCCAAATGAACTACAACAATAGTTTCACTCAGGCTTTCACTGATTTCAAAACACTGACTACTCAATTTTTTGAGAATCTTAAAAGCCAAATCCAAAAGTTGACCCAATCCATGACCACGCATGAGAAGGACAAGTTTTTGCCCAACTAAAACCACCACAAGACCAATTTCAGGTGAAAAATCCCACAATCATAGAAACCCTACAAGCCCAAGCCCAATTTGTCACTACACTAAGAAGTGGCAAGGTGATTGACAAGACTATCAAAGATATGCTACTTCCAAAGCCAAAACCTAAGTCAATCCCAGTCAATCCACCAATTGAGACTGAAATAATTGAGCCTGAATGTGAGAAAGAAGAGGTACCCGAGCCCATGATTGAACAAGAGCCAGATCCATCAAGGGAAGAAGAACTCTCGTTTTCTATTCCTGCTCCTTTTCCTCATAGACTCAAAACTTCACAGAAGTTGAATAATCAGTCAAAAATTTACGAGCTCTTTAAGCAAGTAAAAATCAACATCCCACTTCTGGATGCAATCAAACAGGTTTTATCTTATACCAAGTTTCTGAAAGACTTGTGCACAGTCAAGAGAAAGCAGAATGTTCAAAAAAGAGGCTTTCTGACATAACATGCCAGTGTCTTGCTTCAACATAAAATCCCTCCAAAATACAAAGATCTAGGGTGTTCGACTGTGTCGCGTGTCATCAAAAATTTCAGAATCGAACAAGCATTGTTAGACCTTGGAACAAGTGTCAATTTGCTCCCATTTTCTGTTTACAAGCAATTGGGTCTGGGAGAACTCAAACCCACAAGTGTCACACTTCAGTTGGCAAACAGATCGGTCAAAATTTCTAAGGGTATTGTTAAAGATGTATTTGTCCAAGTGGATAACTTTGTATTGCCTGTTGACTTCATCGTCCTAGATACTCAGCCAGCAAAGCGTTCAGAGAATTCAATTCCTGTTATTCTTGGTCGACCTTTCCTGGCAACTTCAAATGCACTTATCAATTGCAGGAATGAGGTCATGAAATTAACCTTTGGGAATATGACTCTTGAGCTGAATATTTTTAATGTTGCCAAACACCCAGGAAAGGACAAAGAAGAAAGAGAAATAAATTACATTGAGTCTTTGGTTCAGGACCATCTGAATTACACATTCTGTGAAAATTTCACTGAACTTTCTTTGTCAGAATCCATCACATCTGAAACAACAGATGATGATCCGAAGAATTGCCCGACTTATGCTATTGATACATGGACCCCCAAATTCGAGGAACTTTTGCCAAGTGGCACGAAGCCACTCTCATCCAATATCAAGCCACCAAAGCCTGAATTGAAGCCTCTCCCATTTGACCTCAAATATGCATTTCTAGGAGAGGACGAGTCGTACCCAGTGGTAATTTCATATATACTCACAGACTTGCAAGAGTCCAAATTGATTGAAGTTCTTAAAAACCACAAAAGCACCATTGGGTAGACCATTGCTGACTTGAAAGGTATAAGCCCATTGATCTGCAATCATGCCATATACTTGGAAGAGGATTCAAAACCCTCTCGTCAAATGCAGCGATGGCTAAACCCTCACATGAAGGAAGTTGTGAAAATAGAAGTGCTTAAACTCTTAGATGCAGGGATACTATTTTCCATCTCCGATAGTAATTGGGTTAGTCCAACCCAAGTTGTGCCCAAAAAGTCTGGGGTCACAATGGTCAAAAATGAAGCCAATGAACTAGTACCAACTAGAGTCGTCACAGGATGACGGATGTGTATTGACTATCGAAAGCTCAATTTGGCAACTAGAAAAGACTATTTCCCTCTTCCTTTTCTGGACCAGGTTCTAGAAAGAATTGTAGGTCATGAATTTTACTGTTTTCTGGATGGCTATTTTGGGTAAAATCAAATTGAGACAGCACTCAATGATCAGAAAAAAATCACATTCACACCCTTCGGCACATTTGTATTCAAAAGGATGTCGTTCGGGCTTTGTAACACTCCTGCAATATTCCAAAGATGCATGTTGAATCTGTTCAGTGACATGGTCAAAAAATTTTTGGAAGTATTCATAGATGACTTCTTTGTCTATGGTGACTTGTTTGATTTGTGTCTAGCCAATCTAGAAAAAGTATTAATAAGATGTAAAGAGACCAATCTGGTGCTTAATTGGAAAAATTGTCATTTTATGGTACACAAGACATTGTCTTAGGTCACATTGTGTTGTCTGAGGGCATAAAAGTTGACAAGGCCAAAATAGATTTGATTAGGAACTTGCCTGCTCCCAAGACTATGAAGGATGTCTGATCATTTCTGGGATATGCAGGATTTTACAGGAGATTCAGAAAAGATTTCAGTACCATAGCAAAACCCATGTGTCATCTCCTGAGTCAAGACGTAATCTTTGATTGGAGTGAAACGTGCCAAAAAGCTTTTGACAAGCTTAAAGGTATGTTAATTTTTGCTCTAATAATGCAACCTCCTGACTGGACTCTACCCTTTGAACTAATGTGTGATGCAAGTGATTATGCTATAGCTGCTGTATTGGAACAAAGAAAAGATAAGAAATCACATGTCATTTACTATGCAAGTAAAATTTTGAATGATGCTCAAATGAATTATTCAACAACTGAAAAAGAATTACCTGCGGTAGTGTTTGATTTGGAAAAATTTCGTCCTTATCTTGTTGGTTCTTCTGTTACTGTGTTCACTAACCATGCAGCATTAAAATTTTTGCTCACAAAGAAGGATGCTAAGCCTAGACTCTTGCGATGGATACTCTTGCTCCAAGAGTTCCATTTAATCATTAAGGACAAGAAAGGTGTTGAGAATGTGGTGGCAGATCATCTGTCCAGATTAACTTATGAATTTCATGAGGATGGACTGCCAATCAATGAGAAATTTCCTGATGAACAACTGTTCATGATTGATGAAACCCCATGGTATGCTAATATTGCTAATTTTCTTGCTACTGGAACATTTCCTCCGTCCTTTACTCCCATGGACAAAAAGAAATTTCTAAGAGAGGTTCGCAACTTCTTTTGGAAAGATTCATACGTATTTAAGTACTATAAGGATCAAATCATAAGACGTTGCATCCCCGCTCAGGAAAGCAAACAGGTAATAACATTTTGTCATTCTAAAACATGTGGTGGACATTTTTCATCCAGAAAAACCACTACGAAAATCTTGTAGTGCGGATTTTTCTGGCCCACACTTTTCAAAGATGTTCATGTCTTTTGTTTAACTTGCGAAAGATGTCAAAGGTTGGGAATTATTTCGAAGAGAAACATGATGCCTCTAAACCCCATTTTAATAATTGAAATTTTTTACTGTCGGGGCATCGATTTTATGAGACCATTTCCCCCCTCCTTTGGCTATCTATATATTTTGGTAGCCGTAGACTATGTATCCAAATGGGTTGAGACAATTCCATGCCGGAATAATAATCATCAAACGATGATCAAGTTTTTAAAAGAAAATATTTTATCCCAGTTTGGAATCCCAAAATCCATCATAAGTGATGGGGGTGCTCATTTGTGCAATTGACCTTTCTGGAATCTGATGAAAAAATACTTGATTTTTTATAAAATTGCAACCCCATACCATCCACAGACTAGTGGACAGCTGAATTGGCTAATCGGGAGAAAAAATTAATTTTTGAAAAAATAGTAAATCCAGACTGCAAAGATTGGTTGTTAGACTAACTAATGCACTCTGAGCGTATTGTACTGCTTCTAAACAATTTTGGGTATGTCTCCATACTGATTAGTCTATAGAAAGCCTTGTCACCTACATGTGGAATTGAAACATAGGGCATACTAGGCTATTAAGGCAATGAACTTTGACATGGACAAAACCGGACTAACAAGAAAACTTTAGATTAACGAATTGGAGGAATTGAGAAATTATGCATATGAAAATGCTAAGATTGCAAAATCCAGGATGAAAAATTTTCATGACAAGAACATAGTGCGGAAGTCTTTTGAACCTAATCAAAAAGTTATAATTTTCAATTCAAGACTCTGCCTTTTTCCTGGTAAGTTGAAGTCAAGATGGACTGGACTATACATTGTCAAAAAGTGTTTGAACATGGGGTAGTGGAAGTGGAGAACCCATCGAACGGTAATATCTTTACCGTCAATGGTCTGCGATTGAAACCCTTTGTGGAAGACTTTGTCAAAAATGAAGAGATCATCCTTTTAATGAATCTAGAAAATCCTTCCAAGAAATGCACCTGCCGACACAAAAAAGGGTCGGGTCAGGCAAAAACCCGACCCGATGGGACGCCTTTATAAGTCCCCCACCCTTTTTTCTCTTTTTTCCTACCGTCTTTCCCTTTTTCTTTCTTCTTCTTTTCTTTTCTTCTTCTTCTCCGTTGTTCACCATTCTCTACAACCAGACCCAGCCCTAACAGCACCATGACCACACACTCCACAGACACAATATTATGTTTCATGCTTTGTATTTTAATCTTGTATTTGCTTATGGGTCTTCTGCTTCTCTTCGCACTGACAGTCAAGGCTTACCAGCCTACCCAAAACCCAGATCTGTGCAGGGATGATTGATTTGTGTATTTTTGACTGTAGCTTTCAGCAAGTGAAGGAATCTCCACCTTTCAACTTCATCTCCAAGATCCACACACTGGTAAATTCGAAACAATGGGGACAATGTTCAGTTTAGGTTGAGGGTTGAGAACTACAGTTCATATGTGCCCGTAGAAAATTTTTAAATTTGTGTTGTTGTTGTTGCTGTTCTTGATCAGATTGTGTACCATATTTTGATTACCATGTTTTGTATTTTGATGGTTATGTTTTTGGGTCATCTCTGATTATCTTTGTGACTAGCAGACGTTAAAAGAACCAGATAGTGAGTCTTAATGTATAGAAAGCATGGATGTTAAACTTTTTTGGTTTAGTCTAGGAGTTTTGCTCACTTTTCCTTCTGATGTGCATACTGTGATCATGAGAAAAGCAAGATTGGTGAGAAAGAATGAGATCCGAGAACAACAAGTGAAACCCCTGTGTGGCAGAAGCACTTTTGCTAAACACCGTGGTGCCAAAAGACTTGGTGCTTGTAAACAGTGTGGTAGAGTCTTTCACGAGAAGAAATATAACCAGTGTTCTGAACCAATTTCTGGTCGTGCACTCGATCAATTAGACTGGATAGTGAATGGGCAGAGTAAGGATTATCCTAACACGCCATCCTGTTCTGGTACTCTGCTTAACCGGTTTGTGAGAGAGGAAATTGGGAAAGTTACTGGTAGTTCAAATGGCACGGAGACAGATGAAGACTCGGATTAGAGTAGTTAGGATGAAAGCCAAGGGTCCAAATTTGTGTAAAAATTATAAAAATCCTTTTGTACAAACTCTTTTGACTGAAATAAAAATATGAGCAGAGTAAGGAATGTCCCAGAATACCAACCTAAAGCGTGGGTAGGGACTTATCCTGAGACGCCATGAATTTTTGGTTTAGACTTGTGTGTTTTGTCCTCTTTTATTGTATAATGTAGTGCAGAAAATTTTAAAATTTTTTTTTGAGTTTGGTTCAACGTTCGAACGCCAAGCTACATTCGAACGTCGCTTGCTTACAGTACTCAGCCTCTGATGAAGTGTCTGATGGAAACAAAAAGTATTGGGAGCTCAGTCCGTTCAAATGCCAATAACATGTTCGAACAAGATTAACATTTGAACGCCAATAGCACATTCAAACGACAGGAGATTACAGTACTTTGGTCTTTTACAGAACTCAAAAGTACTGGAAGCTCACCATATTCGAACGAAATCCACGTTCGAACGATATTTTAAAAATTCTTCTACATACGTTCTAAGGTTATTGACGTTCAAATTGTGCTTCTCAGGCTATAAAAGCCTAGATCGTTTTCCTCATTCCAAAACTCCCAAAATCCTTCAAAATTCTTCAAACCCTAGAACCCCTTTTCACTCCCCAACCCTCAAAATTTCACCCATTCCCCATTTCCATCACAAATCAACTACCCCAAAGCTATTCCACATCAAAAATCTCCAATTTTCACCAAATAACCAAGATTTTCCACACCATCTCAAGCTCAAAATCAAGAAAAACACCATGCCTAGAGTCAAACTACCTACTAAGCGTTATACACCAAACCAGGAGCCCAATTTTGTAGAAGAGTTCATTGAGGAAAGAGATGGGAGGCCCATCATAAGGAGATATGATAGAACTCGATTTCCCAGCGCCCTCAAAGCTGACAGGTATGAGAACTTCTACCTTAAGCATGCAGTGGTTTGTGAGAGAGATGTAATTTTGAGTGATTTTGTTGAATTGGGCATCTTTGCAGACATGGAGGGAAGAAATTGGGGGTTGTACTTACGAAACAGAGGGGAGGCTGTTGTCGATTTGGTGAGGGAATTTTACTCTAACGCATAAATCGTCAATGAGGGACTAAAAATTTATGTGAGGAGAATCCACATTGATGTGGATGAAGACTATATAAGAGAAATGAGGCAAGAAGTCCCACGGGTGCAAAACCTAACTTACCCGCCAAAAAGGAATGTAGCATTGAATGCGGTGGGGAAAGAGTTGACGGGGTTGTCTGATTTTTCATGGGGAGGAAGAAGATTTTTGAAATAAGGGGAGCTCATCAATAAGTACAAAATGCTAAATTTGATTGCGGTGTCTAACCTCGCCCCCATAGGACGAAAAAATGAGATTTGGCTTGAAATGGCTCGCTTATTCTATGCATTGAGAAGAGGGCATAGCATCGACCTCCCCTCATTGATTCTGAGTGAGATGGAAAAAGGGTGTGATGTAAAAAGGAATGCTCTTCCTTTCGGCACTTTGGTAACACAGATGTGCAAAGACAATGGGATCAGGGTGAGGCCTGAAATGGAAATTCAAAAGCCGATGGGGCCACTAAACAAGGCCTCTTTTCGGATAAGCCAAGGTCACAGTGGTGCCCCGGCCGCAAGAAAAGAAGTGCCACCGACCCAGGGAGTTGATGAGGTACAAGACGAGCTTGATGCAGAAGAGGAGAAGGAGTTAGAGAGAGAGCATATGCAGACTCAGGAGGAGGCAGGCATCAGCACCCACAGATCACTACAAGAGATTATGCTTGGCATCAAGGCCAACCAAGACAAGATTCTCTAACAGCAGGATGAGATTCTTGGATATCTGAGGGGTGGGCCTGGTGGACCTAGTAGAGCTAGTGGAGCAGGAGGAGACTGATTTCTGTTCTTGTGTGGAAGAAGTTGATTTGGGGTTGTTGTTTGTTTCTTCTTTGATAAAAATTTCTTTTTTGAGGGTCCTTGTGGATGTTTGTTGCTTCTTATGATTCTTCTTTGTGATTTTTGGGGATATTTTGTAGATAATGGTGGATGTCTGTTTTGGTGGATGTTTGTCTTTGCTGTTTTTGTGGATATTTGAAGCTTTGTTTTGAATGAATGAAATCATTGTTATTATTGTGAACATATCATATGAATGATTCAGTTTATCTCTCTTATTTGTTTAAAATGCATGTATAGGATTAGCACTTTAATTCTTGTTAATAAATAACGAAACAGATGCGCATGTTAAGATTGCTTGTGAAAATGACTAAGCACATGATCGGTTTGACACCTCAACTTAACAACCAAGACGTAAAGCCTCATTTTTTTTGGAACCTTGATACTATCTCTATGATTTAATTGTCAAATATACATCAGTATTTGCTATTCTTGAGGCATACGGTGATCAGACTCGAAAATGGAATCGTTATATAACCAACATTCCTCGGAACACCCGACATAATCAGTGGAGATGACAAAGAAAATCATGGTAAGTCTTGAGCTTTACGATGCTTTTTGGGAGGATATCAACAATTATTCAAAGTAAGCTCTTTCACTTCCGATCTCTTTTCAATAATCTCATTAACCTTGCTTTGATTGACGCAACTAAAGTGATCTATTTTCATAACCCACAAGGAACTTTTGCATACACATACATATGGACATACTTGAGAAAGGATCTTAGGCCATCTTTGGATCGACTTTGAGCCTTAGCTAATTCTTTTACAAAAGTATATCCCTAGTCAGCCATGCTTGAGTCTTCAACAAATGAATTCCTTTTCGGAAAAAAACCCGTGTGATGATCGAGCCACAAAAGCATATATCTACCATGCTTTGCTATCTAATTTCTTGCATCCTCTTACAAATCAATATGATACAGAAAGACAAGAAAAATAGACAAGACAATGGTGGCTATTGTTCAATAAAAGAAAAATCGGTGGAAACAGCCAAAAGAGAAAAGATACTGTGAGACAGGGAATTGCCAAGAAAGTGAAAAATGGGAAAAATGAAAGAAAGAAATCTCATTCCCAAGCAAAATGTAGAGAAGCTAGAAAGAGATGCGCAACACTACATAAAAAGATAGTTTTTGATCACCATTGACGTCATTTCGTTAGCCACTGACCTCTGGCCCCATTACAACTTACGAAAAGCCCTAGGTGATCTCAAGTCTGATGCATATGTATGTTGTCTACTACAAGTGGGGTGTGTTAACTAGAATTTCTTTATTTGCATCAATGTTCTTCCATGAGATTATGCCAAGGTTAAGCCTATTTTCCTCAAAACTTCACTCTTATACTAATTATGCATGAGATTTTTCGACTGACCATCTTCTGATCACATGCCCTTTGAGAGATAAGTCACTATAATCAGAGCGATTTGTTTTGCTAAGAGCATTACGAGAGAGGATTGTGAAATCAAAGCTATCTATGGAATGTAGAAAAAAGGGAATGATTGTTATAGACAAATTCTTGTTTCTAGAATGACCATTCTACTGCTCAGGGATAAGTCACGATTGAGGATTGAGTGTCCTAACGACCATGATGCTAATTCATTTTTAGTCAACAATCTCATATACACATTTGTTCAACTGAAGTTTATGGGTAACTTCACTGAAAACCCTCACGAGACAACACTCGTCCACTAGGGTAAACCTCGTGGTTCAACGGCTTGTTACATAAGCTAAATGCAATCGGATGACCTACGAAAAAGGCATTTACATTTTATTGTTCATGTATTACTAGAGACTAGCAATATTTAGGTTGGGGGTGTGATTACTACTTAAATATAGCATATTATTATGTCTTTTTTGGACTAATTATACTTTGATGGAGTTTAAATGATGACATTTCAGGTTCTAAAGTGTGAAAGGGTGCAAGGTCAACAAAAATCACACTTGAATGTAACACCAGGGCATTAGGGAACAAAATTGGAGAAACTTGGAACAAAATTGGAGAAACTTGGAACAAAGTAGGAACGTTTGAACTCCAACTCACATTCGAACGTCCACTGGAACAAAGACAAGACCAGACTGTGAAGACATGGTGTGTTGCAGCCAAGAACCAAAGCCCTGAAGAACTTGAGCAGGAACGTTCGAACACCAACTCACGTTGGAACATCCACTGGAACAAAGACAAGACCAGACTGTGAAGACATGGCCTGTTGCAGCAAAGAAGGAAATGCACTTGAGTACCACATTCGAACGTCAATCACATTCGAATGTCCACTGAAGACCTAGGTAATTAGTGAAAAATGTCAAGTCCTGCATGAAGTGTGGAAGTGGATTTCCACAGAAGACCAAGACCACTTGAGTGATGTGGTCACATCCCATCTGGCGTTTGAACGCCCCTAAAGCAAGACCAGAAGACACGTTGTAATGTCAAACAACATTTGAACACCCCTAAAACAAAATAGAAGACAACGTTCGAACATCGATTCAAGTTCGAACGTCCTCCACAGACTGCCTATAGAGTAGTTGATTTTCATGGGCGGCATACACTATTCACTCATCCTCTCTTATCTTCTTGTTTCCCCTCTTCCTTGCCTATAAATAGCACCATTGTGGGAGCTTCAAGGGGAGAAATCTCTTTCTCTTGAATAGTAGGGTAGAGAACTAGTTCTTGTACATTTCTTATTTATGTTTTTCATTTTGTATTTGTATAAACCATGATGGAGGCTTAGTCTCTCCTTGTAGTTTAAGTCTTTTATTTACTTGTGCTAAGTTTTTACATTCATGTTGTGACAACCATGATGGAGGCTTAAACTCCCTTATAGTTGTACTTGCTTTTATTTACACGTATCAAGAGAGATAACTCATCTTTTGGTTATGGTGGAAACCTTCCAAAAGTAACTAGTTTTCTTCTACTTTATTTCACTTCCATTGCTTGAGCTTCATTCTTTCTTCTTTACCAAAACCGTGAAGGGTGGAACGTGATTCACTTATTCTTCATTGAAGATAAGCTCTTTGTTTAGTTTACTTCACTTAGTAGCTCCTTTACTTGGAGGAATGAGCATCACTCACTTTTCTAACTTTGCCAAGACCATAAAAAGTGAGTAGTTCTTCATTCACTCTTTAGTAAGAGGTGATTAATATGTAAAGATTATCCGGAAGTTATGTTTGTGCAACTTTTTTATGCTTTAATGCTTTATATTCCACTTGCTCATTGGATGACTGAATGCATCAGCAAAGCTAAGGTACTTTGTATAACCAAAGGCTCCTTCTATGATACGGATGACTCCTGCATAAAAAGACCTGTTGGTTTAAGGCAAACACCCCGACTAGCTCTTCATGACAACCTTTCAATCTCCACCATTATTGCACTTTATTCAAAGAATAGAACATTAATGCCATGATTGGATGCCTTGTAGAAATACTTGCTTGTTTGTAGACAGGTTAAGTCTCAACATAGAGAATTCTTGTAAACTTCTAGAAAGGCATCGAAATCATGTGCTTAATTCTCATGGTCCATCTTTATCTTCCAATTAACTTGTTATTGACATGGGAGTTAATTGAGTTATAAAACACAAACATACTAAATCGGATAATCAATTACATGTTCTGATCTTCGAACTAAAGAGTGACTGTTATCTCTGCTAATTTATCTTATATTTTGTCTAGAAAAAGATCCATTGGAAAGAATCTTATATTCTGTCCAGAAATCCACACAACTTCAAATTCTCAAGACTTCCAGTTACTTGGTCTCTATTATTACTTACTTCAAAACACAAATCATAGTTCCTTGTGGATTTGACTCCGGACTTAACCAGATTATTACTAAAACTTGATCGTCTGCACTTGGGTGTACACATTTCGGATCAAGTCATGGTTGAGGAGTTTGGTTGTGGAGATGAAAATGGAGATGGAGGTGGTGGGGTTTTGCTGGATTGTGGTGGTGGTGGTGTGTGTGTTGTGTGGTTGTGGAGATGAAAATAGAGATAGGCGTGGGGGTTACTCCGTCACTTGCAATGGTGGTGCTCTATGTATGTGTGTGTGTGTGTGGAGAGAGAGAGAGAGAGAGAGGTGGTGGTGGTGATTTTCGTTGTGCAGAGGCGACGATGGGTGATGGGTAATAGTGTTAATGGGGCATTTAGTGGCAAAACTGGATTGATAAATAGAATTTACATAAATTTGTTGTATAATAAATATAAAATTCTAGTATTTAAGTGATGAATTTGATAGATTATGGAATTAAATATTTAATTGGAAAATTTTTATTTAAATATGAAATATAAAATAGAGAAACAATAAATGAGACATAGGATAAAATTTTGGGATAAGAAGAACAAATATTTGAATTTTTAAATTTAGTTTTGAATGGTATGTTTGGTATTTCACAAATTATTATTAATGACATCAACTTTGTCCGTGAACCATTCTAACGTCTGTATGTTGAAGGGAGTGTGGTTGTTATAAGTTTTAAATGTCTAGAGAATTTCGTGTAATTGTTGAAACGCAAGGGAGTGTCCGTGTAATAAAACCAAATGTCAAGGAGTGTGAGTGTAATTTATCCTAAAAGTTGAGCCTCGAGCTTAAGATTGGCCTAATCTTGTTCTGTGCTATATATTTTGGCCCGTTTTCTCCCAATTAAGCCTATAAAAATGAAAATACGCAGAAATTATCATGAAGAGTGGGATTTATCATGAAGAGTGGGACTGAGAATTCAACTTTTTAATTGTTTTATTAAATATAATTATTATTTATTACTATTCATGCATAATAATATGTCATATATTATTATTTCGCACTATACATCACTATCAAACACTACCTGATTGACATTATTCATGCACAAGAAATGCTATTGGGATCTAATTTATTAACCTAATTTATTGACGTAATTAACTATGACCTTCGGATTAAATGTGAAACCCATCAAACATTAAAACTTTGTGCTAACTCAATAGTTCTACAGAAAACCACATCTATGTCAATAAATTATATTAAATTTTTATGTACAAAATAGTATTACTCTTCATGCACTGTAGTCATCTATAGTAGTCTGCATTTAAAACAAAAATATACTTTTTTATTTGTTGTTTGAATTTTTTTAGTGAAAATTAGAATTGAGTCCCCTTAGATGCACTTGTTTGGAGATAAAACCTGCAAGAAAACTTATAAGGGGCTAAGTCAATGTTTAAAATTATATGTAATGACTTAAATCCACTTTTTTTTAATCTCAAAAATACCCTTCCTTAAAAGGAGATTAAATTAATTTCTTATTTTAAAAATTGTTATCCTTTAATTCAATGTCAAATTCAAAGCTATATCTCAACTCCCAACTCACTTGATCACATCAATGGAGGAAAGGGTATGCAAGAGAGTTGAAACAAAGATGCATCGTTCCAATCTTATGCTAAGAAGCGACCTTCACAAACTGACTTGGGTGAGCTTTAAGCACTAACTTTCAAAATGATGAGAGACTGACTTAGGGCACTCACCATAGTTATTGCTAAGTCATGATGTTACAATGATGATCTACACATTGAACGATATATATACAAAGAATGTGGCAGAAATTGTTAGATTGGATATTTTCTCTTTCTATCAAAAATTGTTGCAACATTAATGTAGTAGAGAGGGTGCTCTCTCTCTTTCTCTCGCTAGCCAAGTAGTGGCGTTGTTTCATCAATGTTTATCTTTTAATTTTGTAAAAAAAAAATTTTAATTTTGTGGGTAATAGATAAGAATCTTGGATCCTTGTTAATTTTTTATTTTTTATAATTTGTGATATTTTTCATTGGGGTTAATTTGTTAAATTGAATGTTTCATGTTACAATTTTTTGTTATTATGTTACTGTTCATGTTATTGCTTTTATTGAGTATTTTACTATTCATGTTACTATTATATGTTACTATTTTTGTTGAGCATGTTACTACTATTATTTTCATAAATATTAATATTTAATGTTATTATTTTTTATTTTTTTTTTTGTGTTTGAATATTACTATGTTTTGTGTTTGAATGATACTATTTATTGCGTTTAAATTTGAGAGAAATAATTATTGTTAAGCATATTACAATTTTTTTTAAGCATGTTTCTATTTTTGTTGAACATTTTACTATTGTTATTTTTTAAAAATATTAATATTTAATGTTTCAATTCAATGTTATATATATATATTCCTAACCTATATATGGATATAGATAGATATGAGAGAGAAAAAATTTTAATGTTCGTCAAACTCCTAAGATTTATGAGTTTTTAATTTTTAGTTTTATTTCATTTTTAAAGGGAATGGATAGTATAGTAAAATTGACAAAAAATGGACATCATAACAAATAAGTTTTCTTGACAGACTTAAGTCCAAACAAGTCCATATAGGAGGACCGACCTTCAAATTTTTATTTTTTAATTATATATAGACAAAAAAAATTAATTATAAAAATAAAAAATTGTGGGCCATCTCCTAGACTTAAATCAGGGTCTAGGTTGGCGTCAACCTGACCTTTCATGACATACATGTAGGGGTAAAGCGAGAAAATAGTTTTAGAATAAATACATTATTACGTTTTAATTTTTCTGTCAATTGAACTGGAGAAGTTCATTAAACATAAAATGTTAAAAATTGATATAAATAACATAAAATGTTAAAAACCAATATCTATAGCATGAGCAAATAAAAAATAATTAAATTTTTTTTTATCAAAAATGAAACTAATTATTGTCATTTACAATTAACCCTTGATGTGTTTTTATTATTCAAAAAGTTACAAATCAATCTTATCAATAAATATTTTTTATATATACAAAATTGTGATAATTATCTTTCATTTATTCGATAATGACACTCGTTTTTAAATAATAAAAAAATAATCCTATAATTTTAAAAAATATAAAATAGTTCCAATATGTCTAAAACTTATTTAGACACGTCTAAAACATGTCTAAAAGTTAAAAATAATGATAATTGCACATAATTTGGAATTTAATTGGAGGAGACCCAATTATTTGTACCATTGGATGAATAGTAGAGTTTATTAAATATTGAGATTCATTATTAGACTTAATATCACAATGCATTAACTCTTTAAATTAGATTTTAATAACAGTATTCAAAGTTAATAACCATTAGTTAGGGGTCTATCTAAATCGATATCGTTAAAATACAATAATAGAGTAAACAAAATTAACTATGTCTAAATTTTATTTCAAAAAATATATATCTAATATCAAAAAAATATATATATTTTTGAGGGCGGGCACCATGGGTGGCTCCGCCCCTACCTACATGCTCAATGGTTGGCTCTGTCCATTTACATGCTTGTAACAATTTTGTGCATGCAGCAGTTTAGAAAAACACCATGTTGTATGAATAATATTACTTGGACATAATTTATTAATTTAATTTATTATAATTACTACATTGGTGGCAAAATCAAATCAACACTGAGATTTATTGTCACCACCGGGCTGGTGATCTAGTAGTGGCTTTAAAAGCACCTGCGGGGAGTTTGGACTGCTATGATCACGTTTAGATAGGGATTTCATTTCGATTGTTCCCTTGAACCCTTTTGTTTTGCCAAAAAAAATGAGACTTAAAGGCCAATATATTAACTCAATAAAATAAGTCTTGGTGGCATTGCTCAAATTTTATTAGATAAATCTAAGGTATTAAAAAATATTGTGCCAAAACTTACAACTTACTTGAGGTTAGGTTACAATTAACAAAAACTTGTTCCAACTCAATTGGGTTAAGTTCAAGGATAAAAATATTATTTTAAAACAGTCGAAATATTTGAAACGTTTCTGTTTCTAAAGAGATCGAAACGAAATAGTGTTGAAATCGAAACTCTAATACTTCGATGTGTTGTGTAATGTTTCAAAATGTTTGTTATATTTGATATTTACACAATTATTTCAGAATGTTTCAAGTTATTTCAAGATATTTTAGTATATTTCGACCAATATTTTTAAAAAATAATTCTTAAATTTTTTATTTTTTTATTGCTTTCCAAAAAGGGTCGAAACGTTTCTGTTACCTAAGTGACTGAAACTATGCACCAAAACGAAATATTGATCATGAATTGAGTTGCGACTAAAAAATATATTAAAATTAATTCCACACAAACTTATTTTATCGTGATCTCACCTGAATATTTAGTCAAAGTAAACGTCTTGCACCTACTGTAAGAATTTTAATGATTCGTACATGAAATTTAGAATACCTAAATTACTAGGTTTGGAACATACCTGTATGAGTCATAATACCTGATCTCCGGATTTTTTTCGTAAAAAGGAAAATTTTTCCTCTCCTTCTTCAAAGCGATAGACGGCTCTCAATGGGACAAGTCAAATTAGGGTTATGAAGTGGAAAGAGGACATAGTCTGCTATTATAATGAAATCTAATAAGCTCTCCAATTATGGGCTACAATTAGATTAAGGCTTACACTTAACTGCCTCAACCACATCAATTAAAAAATGTACATAAGCCCATCAAAATAGATCACTTAATAATATTTGGCTCATCTCATTGGACCATAAATTTAACCCATTTTTCACAAACTAAAAATTAATTATCAATTAATGACAATCCAATATAGGAAAATTTCTAACATTCTCCTACTTGAACAACATTAATTGTAATCATTTAGAAATAAATTAAATATATATATATATATTTTTGAAAACGACTCTCGGACTAATCAAACAAAACTCAATGTGGCTACAACAAAAAATAATATGGTCTTGAGACAAAATCTCAAACACAACCCGGTCCAATAAAACTACTATTTTCGAACCATGACGGCCTTTACATCCTTTATTAACATAGGATCAATCCATGATTACAAAAAATAATAATTCTTTTGACATGGATCAAGATGTGATAGTTTAGTAAGAAAATAACATCTCAATATGTGATCTGATAAATATGTTGTTTGTATTGTTAGTTCTCCATATGATTTCTCTTTAACAACATGTTTCAACAATAAGTTAGAGAAATCTATTAGCTTCAATAATAAGCTAGTATGTCTCTAAACTTAAAATCATAAGATTTTCTCAAATGGTGTAATCAGAGACATACTCAATTGACAAAACAGTCATACTTAAAATATACACCAAGTCTTAAGATTTTGTATAAAATGATATGTCATAAATGTGTACACGTATAACATATCAAGAATATCGTGATAAAAAAAAGGATAATCATCAAATATTTATTATTCATCAAATAGATATATCTCAACCATAATGAGTATCAAATATCGCATATAAAAATTAAATAAATTCTAAATTTTTTAACATATAAAAAAAACTCTCACTAACCAAGCATATCAAAAGATCCCAAAATGTCCATATTGTCAACATATTTCTTAAAAGTTACAAGTCTCAATCCTTTGATTAAAGAATCAGTAAGCATTGATTCTGTATCAATATGTTCAATCACAATGTCATATTTTTTCACAAGATCCCTAACAGAAAGATATTTAATTTCTATATGTTTAGCCCCACTAGAATGTTTGTTGTTCTTTGAAAAGAACACAACTGCACTATTATCACAATAAATTGTTAGTGGTCTAGAGATGGAATCAACAATTATAAGTCATAAAATAAATTTTCTTAGTCATATAGCTTGTGTTACAGCTCCATAACAAGCTATAAATTCAACTTGCATAGTGGAAGAAGCTGTGAGAGTTTGTTTAACACTTTTTCATGATATTGCTCCTTCAGCTAACATGAAAATATATTCTGAAGTGGATTTTAAATCATCCTGACACCCAACAAAATCTGAATCTAAATAATCAATTATCTCAAGACTATCAACTTTCCTATAAACAAGCATGTAATTTTTTGTTCTTTGCAAGTATCTCATTACTTTTTAGCTGCCACTCAATGATCTAATTTTGCTTGGAAAGATATCTGTCAAGAATACTAATTACAAAGAAATGTCAAACCTATTACAAATCTGTGCATACATTAAATTATTAACAGCACTCGCATAAGGTATATTCTTTATAGACTCCTCCTAAATATCATTTTTGGGATATTGGCTTAAACTAAATTTATCACTTTTCACAACAGATACATCCCCAAACTTATAATTATGCATATTAAATCTTTCAAGCACATGATCTATACATGCCTTTTGAGAAAGTCCCAACAATCCACGACTCCTATTCCAATGAATCTGAATGCCTAACACAAAAGATGCTTCCTCAAAATCTTTCATATTAAATTTTTTGCACAACAATTGTTTAATCTCATGAAGTAAACCCAAATCATTACTTGCAAGCAAAATATCATCAAAATAAAGAATAAGAAAAATAAATTTGCTCCAACTAACCTTAAGATATATGCATTGATCCATCTTGTTCTCAACAAAACCAATAGAATTTACTATCTTATCTTTAATGGCACATACCCACATATCAGACTGAAGACAAGTAGTAACATCATGGTACGTTGTAGGATCAACAATATCACCAATATCATAATCACTTTCTCCTAAGTATACAAAATATTTATAAAAAATAACAGGACTCCTTGATCTTATAGACCTTCTTAAAGAAATTTCAATAGTAGACTCTAAAGGCTAAGGAGCCTTAATAGGAACATAAGGTTCAATTACAAAAATAGGAGGATAAACAATTACAGTAGAAAAATTAACAAAAGAGCATATATAGTATTATCTTGCACAACAGGTAAAGTAATAGAAAAAAATTTATCTTGCTCATACTCACAAATAGGCTGCGAGCAACCAACATTAGAAACATCAAGCTCTAGAAATTTTGTTGTTAAAGACTCAACAATTGTAGTACCACGTGTAGGACAATAGAATCGGTATCCTTTTGAATGTTCTGGATAACTTAAGAAGAAATAACGAACAGTTTTAGGATCAGTGTTTTTCTCAAAAATGGTTATAGATTTTGATCTCAGTAGGACAACCCTAGACTCGAAAATAGTTTAAGGCTTAGTTTCCTATTGATCCACTATTCAAATGGTGTTTATGGAACATATTTGCTAGAAACTCTATTAAGAATGTATGAAACCATTTTAATGGCTGCTCCCCAAAGATAATCAGGTAAGTTATACCCACTCATCATGCTCCTTATTATGTTTTTAAGGGTGCGATTCAACCACACCATTTTGCTCGGGACTACCAGACATGGTATATTGGATAACAATCCCACAATTTTGCAAGTACTTGGCAAACGGTCTCAAATGCTGCCTAGACACATCATATTAGCCATAATACTCACCACCACAGTTAGACATAACAATTTTGATGATTTTTCCTAATTTTTTCTCCACCTTAGTTTTGAAATTTTAAACTTTTCAAGAGTATTAGATTTTTCATTAATTGAATAAATATATCAATAATGAGAGAAATCATCGATAAATGTAATAAAGTATTTATCACCACACAAGGTATGTGAGTAAGGTCCACTGATGTCAGTGTGAATAATTTCTAAAAGATCTAGACTGCGATATGCACTTTTCTTCTTAGTCTTGGTCAATTTACCCCTAATACAATCAACACAAGTTTCAAGATCTCCAAAATCAAAGGGAGAAAGAATATTATTCTTTATTAATTTTTTCACTCTTTCTCTAAAAATGTGACTCAAACGTTTATGCCACAACTGTAAAGATTTTTCTTTAATGAGAGGGGTCTTAGATACAAAATTCAGAATATTTGAAAGACCATATTTATTATTGATAGCCAATCATATACTATATAGATCATTTGATAAAACACAATGACCAACAATTTTAGAATTTAAAGACAATTAAGTTTTACCAATACTAAAATTAAAACAATATCCAATTTTATCAAGCAAGGAAACTGAAATCAAATTCTGCCTAAATGCCGGTACATAAAAAATATTTTCTAAAATAAGTTAAAAACTAGTGTCTAAATTCAATCTAATAGTTCCTATGAACTCAACCTGGACTTCATTATTATTTCCTACTTTAAGTTTGACTTGTCCTTCACTTGGTCTCCATTTGCTTGTGAATCCCTTCTTCTTTATTCTTCTTTTCTAACTAAGACTTGAATTGAGTGCACTCATTTTCTTATGACATCGTTTCTTGCAAAAGTAACACTTGACATCTTTTTGATTGACAACCTTAAAACCTCCCACATTCTGACCAGTACCATGTCTTTTGAAATTCCGACCATTCTTTGGAGCATTATGATTAGGGTTTCTATTATTTTCTTGATACCCATCTTCAAAACTAGATTTAGGTTGAAAAACAAACAAGACAATTTCACTCTTTTCTTTTCTAAGTTTTTCTTCCTCAGAATCACACTTAGATATGAGGTCATTTATTATCCATGACTCATTTTGGATATTATAGGCAGTTTTGATTTGACTAAACTCAAGAGACAAAGACTTTAGAGTGTGATAAACAATAAAATCATTAGGAATAACAATTTTGAAGGCTTTAAGCTTAGTTTGAACATGAAATATCTTAAGGATATATTCTCTAACACCACCTACATTGTCATATTTCATACTCGTTAATTCATTCATTAGGTCTCCAGCTTCAGTCTTGTTGGATATCTTGTATCTCTCTCCTACAGAGGTAAAGAACTCCTTGACATTTTTGGTTTCAAGCAAGCTACTCATAAAGTATTCAGAAATAGACATTTTCGCTCACTTTGCATAAAGTTCTTTTTCTTCAGAGGAACTCTTACTAGTAGGTTTAGCAGGTTCATTCTCTTTCAAAACAAAGTCTATATCAACAATTCTCAGGGTAAACTCAATATCTTGTTTCCATCTCTTATAATTAGAATCAGTTAAAACTTCAATGTTGACATTATTACTATTCACAACAAAAGAGATTGTTTAAAGCAACGAGAATATAAATAATTAGCAACATTGGGTAATAAATAAATAAAATATATTTTGAACATAATAAGTTATATTTTATTGAGAGAGTCCATATACATCACTACAAACTCCTCTTTAAGCAGAGAATGTAATATGTTATACGTTCTTTCTTCATGAAACTAACTAATGAAAATACTCAAGTTTCGAAAATTTATCCCTTTTTGGGCAGATGAATTTTCTAGATTATTGAACCTCTACCACAATATTTCATGATATTTCCAAATTATAATACACAACAATCTCTTTTGAGTAGGTAATTGTATATTATAATTTAGAAACTATCCCGTAACAAAAAAAAATAAGAAAAATCTACAAATTTCAATAAATGGTCCACTTTGGTGGCAACCATCCATCTTAACTCATAAAATTTCTCAAACTAGGATATTATAATAAATTGCTTATAATTAAATATCGTGTGATCAATAAATATGAGGTACTAACTAATATGCATCTTTTTAGATCACTCATCATCAATCGTTGCATTCAGATTTCAATTCTACTTTTACTATTAAAATTAAATAATTTAAATTCAAATCTATTAATATTAATAAATATATATGTAGATCATAAAATTTCATCATATAAATCAATAAGGACTAAAATTAGAATTGTACAAACACCCTCTATAAATTATAACAATTCAATCAAAATTACATCAACTGGATAAAGCCTACATTAATTCATTAACATGACCTCGTATTATTAACACGAGATATCCACGAGAAGAGGATACATATTAATCATAAAAAATTTTAATATATATATATACCAATAGCCATCATGATGCTTTGTATGAAAAAAAAGTTAATTAAATTTTTTTTCTTTGTGATGTACCGAAAATAGTAGCCATCATATGCCAATTTTTTTTTTTTTTTTATTGTTCTCCTTGTTAGGTACTGGCAGCCATCGTGTTTAGCCGTCAAAACATTCAAGAAAAGTTTGATTGCCGCCAAATCACTAAAAAAAAAAAATGTATATATATATATATATATATATATATATATATATTAAGTATAGCCGTCAATCCATAATTGCTCAAATTGATGGCAATCAATTGGCGGCTTAAAAAATTCTTAACCAAAAGATTTCAAGCCATTAAAGAATTCAACTATTGACGACGGCTGTATGAGAAATTCGATACCGCTGTCACTATTTATTATTATTTTTTTTTTGTTAGCCTTTTGTTGTAGCTTTTGATCGACGTTGTCTGTCGTCTTGTGTTGATCACAACCATACACGGTGACACAAAAAATGAAATTGAATTCTAGACTCGAATCATAAAATCGCAATGCAAATTTTATCAGGTTCTAAATTTATATACGATAGACTCTGATACCACATGTAATAATTTTAATAATTCGTATATGAAATTTAGAACACCTAAATTACAAGGTTTAAAACATATATATATGAGTCATGATACTCGATCTCTAAATTTCTTTTGTGAAAGAGCAAAATATTTCTCTCATTCTTTAAAGTAATAGACAGATTTCAGTGGAACAAACTAAATTAGAGTTATGAAGTGGAGAGGGGATCTAACTTGCTACTATAATGAAATCTAATGAGCTCTCCAATTACATGTCATAATTATATTAAGACCTACATTTAATCTGCTCAATCACATCAATTAAAAAATGTATATAAATTCATCAAAATAGATTACTTAATAATATTTTTACTCATTTTATTAGACTATAAATTCAATCCATTTTTTACAAACTAAAAATTAACTATCAATTAATGACGGTCTAAGAAAAATTCCAACACCTACAACCATTTATCTAATATAAAACAAATTCGACTAGTCACAATAAATTAAACAATAATAGATAAAATTATGTGTGCCAAAAATATAGATCAAATCATATGTGACTGTTGGATCAATGATATGATCCATTGATCTGACAGTTACATATACCTTTGTGCTTATTTTAGTGCACACTTTTATGTGACTTTTTTATTATAATTATTAAATTAATATTAAATTTTAATATTTAATAGATCAAGTAATTCAAAGGCCATAAAGAATTAAATCTTAGGTCCCAATAAAATCGGTCAACAAGCATGAGTAGTTGTTATAATTTTTATATCCAGATTCAATATGTGCTTTATGACCTAACAATGCCACTACGAATGAAATTATGTTTCGTTTGATATGATAAAAAAATAAGAGTATGAAAAATTAGAGGGATAAATAAAATATTATATTTGATAAAAAAAAAAAGTATGAAGGATAGAAAATGGATGGATTAAATTTTCTTCTAACTCATCAAAATTAATTCCTCCAAAATCGAATGTATCTTATTTGTCTATATATCTTATCTATACATTAATTTCATATAAAAATACAATGATAAAAAATATATATATTTTAAAAAATTTTAAAATTAAATTTTAAAAAAATATTTAAATAAAAAAAATATATTTTTTCTATCTTAACTAAGGATAAAAATTTTTGACTCAACATGATAATACAACTCGAACTCGATACGAAAATAAATAGGTCAACTCGCAACTCGACACGACACAATTAGTTAAATGAGTTAAGTTAGGTTTGACTAATATTCGACACAAACTCGTAATGACTTAACACAAATCTGACACGACACAACTCGACTCTATTGTCACTCCTAATCTTAACTAGCACAAAAAAAAAAAGATAGACATTTTTATTTTCCATCCATCCAACCAAAGACAAAGAAAGGAAAATGTATTCTTCCTACTTTCTATTTTTGAATGATAAAAAATGTATCTCTCTTACTTTTCATCTTCCCTACCAACCAAAACATTATTAGAGATTAACCAATGTACTGAAACATGACACGTAAATAAAACTCCTTTCCGTAAGCGTCAAATCCTTCTTTCTCACAGTGGAATGGTTGATCCGGATAAAAAATCAAAATTTCCCGTTCAACGCTTAAGTTCAAGAGTCTTCATAACTATAATAGTAAGTGACACTAAACATATTTTTCAGTGTTCACAATACTCGGAGACGTTAGCCAATTGTTACTATTTGTTGATTTTATATACTAGATAATTAACATTAATATCATAAGTTGGAAAATAAGAAATGACACAAAAAATATAACGTAATTCGATACAATATACTCATTTTAATATATCGTACTTATATTTATAGACTAAAAATTATATCATGTATTATTCACTAAAATTTGATCATCTGATAACTGATTATATATTGAGTAATGTCAGATGGACTTAAAAATTAGACTTGATAATCTCAACTATTGAATAGGTAGTGAGTCTCAATAAATACTGAGACCAACAGTGAAATTAATGATTAAGATTATAAAATTTATTTTTTAAATTCATATAACATTATTCTCATATAATACTCTTTTTTAATTGGTTAAACTGATACATAACGTTCAATAAGAATAAAAACCCAATATAATTTGAATAAAGCTCAATCTCTATATCGGGTCACTAATAAATTTTATCTTTTTATGAACGTACTCTAATCTAACTTAAATCAATGACCAATTGCTGAACTCGCAAAAATAATCGACGCCAGCCTAAGAAAAACCTCTTTCATGAGAGTTTAAATCAAATTACAGTAGTCTAGGAATCAAGTGCAGTAAGATCTCCCACTACGTATCGATTTACGCACCCAAAAAAAAGGAAAAGAAAATTTCCTTCTTCGTCAAGAAACGGCAGAAACTAGCGAGGAGAATTCACACGCCGAAAAGGAGGTTCGTAATTCGTGAGAAACAAAAGCAGAGGCTTACGGAGAAAGGAGTGAACGAAAAGAGTAATATTATTTGGATTTAAAAATTTGATTTAATTTATTGATATAATAATGTGATTTCAACAAAATTATTGAATCAACATCAAATTTTAATATTTGATAGGCCCTATAATAAATCTAAAAATTATAATAAATTAGATTAATAAATTAAATTAATAAATTAAGTCCTAATAATATTACTCGAACCAAAAAACAGTCAAATCCTCCGATTTGGGTGTGAACATAAATTTCGCCCCTGATTCGTCCTAACTCCCAACTCCTTTCATTTCTCATTTCTGCAATTCCCAAATATACACAGCAACTAAAAAGAAGGTTTCCCACGCACACTGGCCACAAGCTATTCTTACCTTAGTGAGCAAGTCAAGGTATGCATTGCCTTCCCTCTCCTATATCTCTCTCTCTCTCTCTCTCTCTCTCTCTCTCTTCTCTCTTCATCCAGAATTGAACGATTCTCATGCAATTTTTTGCATCACCGACGATTTTCACTCTGGGAAATATTTTCAAACACATTGAGCGATGTGTAAATCAAATGGGTTTATTCTTCTTCATTTGATTTTTCTCTTGATTGCCATGCCTGTGTTTTTTCAAAAATGTTTAGTGTTTGGGTCCCCTGTTCAAGAACAGAGCTTAAGGAGACCTGATCCTCTGCGCCGATTCAAATCGTACAATGGAGGTTACGATATCGGGAGCAAGCATTATTGGGCTGTAAGTCTGTTTCCTTACTTTCTAAACACAAAGCTGTAGATATCCAATCGAGATAACATAGGGATGGAAGCACTATTATTTTGCTGCATCTTCCTCTGTTTTTCTGTGTTCTAACACAAGGATGACATAACAAAAATGATAGTAATTAGAGCTCTCAGGTTTGTATCGTTGTAAAAATATGTTTAACCATATTCGATCTACTTGAAAAAAAAAAGTGCGTAAGGCTTCTGTCGCAGGTTTTAGGGAATGTTATTTTCGTAACTCATAATTGCAACTCAAGTCACGATAGGACAACTTTAACGATGCGCCAACTTCAAGCCCCACCCTCCAATATTCAATACACTTATAATAGCTATATTTGCTCTAATTATACATAGTGTGTATATCCGGATTCGTGTTGTGATTTGTTCATAAGCTGTGTTTAATGGTGCTTAGTTGGGTTTGCGACTGCGTTGACCCATTTACCCTTCGAATCCACTAAGACTAAACATAAATCCGTTAATCTTATGTCAATTTTGTGTAAATAATAACTGTACTATTACTACTATCGTAATTATCCAAATAGTATTATGGAATCACCCTGAGTTTTTCTGTCAATACAATGTTTTATACCACTCGAGAGATTGGATTTGAGTTTCAGGACCCCTTGTTCATAGTCTTGGGAGAGAAAAAAAACATGTTATTGAAAATTTTAAGAAACAGGGTGTTTGATTTTATCATATTTGCATGTTACCCATATATAAGGCTTGGGATTGATGCTGTGTTTTCTCAAACTTTCAGTCTGCGGCATTTACAGGCGTCCATGGATATGCCATTGCGGCAGTTTGGATGTTATTCGGGTTGGGACTTGGGAGCTACATAATCCTAAAAAATTTCAATGGCACTTCGTCACCAGTTGTAGATCATCCAGATTCTTCCTACCTTATAATGTTCTCAATGATTATTCTGTTCACCTTCCTCGCCTTGTAAGTATGTAAGCCCCGACAGTTAGGTCAACAGTTTTTGTCAGATTTTTAGGTATAAATAACATTACTGTTTTCATATCGTTTTTCCTAATTTGGTTTATTCTACCTTCCGTTATCCGTCACAGATATTGAGTTTACATAATTCGGCTTAAGTATATCCTTAAGCAATGACAGATTTTACTCATGCCTTAGTTATCGAGTTTACATAATTCGAGTTAAGTGTATCCTTAAACAATGACGGATTTTACTAATGTCTCAGTTACTCATTCGTAGGATTTTGTTTTTTTTGTGTAGTTTTTATACAAAATACTGTTGTTTTAAACTAATGTGCTAAACTACCCTTCTTTTCGCACAACTGTACAAAACACACTTCTACATTGAGAAACATGAGTTTGAAACATTTTTTGTGAAAAGGATAATAATTTAATACACAAGTAATTAAAACTACGGCACTGGTTCAAAAAGTTATAAAAAGACCTTGGAAATAGATTGATTCCATCAGTCATGGCTCTGTCTTGGCAGCTCTTGAATTATATAATTGCTTATATTGCCCTCTCTTGAACTCTTTGAGTTTTTGAAATACATGGAGGTTTAACAGCATGTGTTGTGTCCTCTTTGATCTTCCTGACTGCAAAAATACCCATTATAATAGTAGAGATAATGTGGGCAATTTTGGAGTAATTAATATAAATAAAAAGAGCACAATTTTGGTAATTTATGCTTTTTTAATGAAAAACAATCAATTTTTGGTGGCTACCAATGTTTCTTGCTTGCTAGGCCTCTACATATAATTCATGGAAAGAATAAACAAATTTTTGAAAAAACTCCTTCCAGTGAAAACATATAGTTTACAAGAAATGGGCATACCTAAAATGCAGTTTAATTAATCTAACTATTGATTTTCTTGTTTTTCGATTTGAAGAATTGCCACAAGTCTTGTAATGGCAGCAAACCAAAGCTCCCTGCAAAGAGCCAAAAAGCTAAGAGAAACCATCTTTGGGGCTGGTGGTGGTGCTGGCAAAACCATTGAAAGAGTAACAACTTCCTTGCAAGAGATGCAGACCTTTTTACTACCCTATGATCCGACAACATGTCAACTTTTGAATTCAACAAGCCACCGGCTGGGAAAAGAATCGCGAATGATTCGACGTTTCATTGACAGAGCAAGACATTCTAGTGATGAAGCAGTTGAAACTCTGTAAGCATCTCTCTTTCATTGGTTTTAGTTATGTGCTGGAATGTGCTTTTCCAGGTTTCATTCAATTAATCTAATTTCTGTGGTTAGGTTCGTGGCAAATCTTGTAGTAGTGAGCATCAACTTGGTGTTGTTGGTTTCAGCATTAGGTGAGGTTCCTTTCTCATATGGCATGGCTTGGAATTAGAGCACTCCATAATTTGTATGCATTGAACTTTGATCAACATATACATGTGAAGGAACAAAATTTCATTTCATTTGCACTGAAACGACCAAAACATTTCAGTTTTGGTGTCGAAACGAATCAAAGATGCAAAATTGAAAATCACATATTTCTGAGTGTTTTAGTATGTTTGTTTCAACCATTGTTTCGAAATCAGAACTCTATGTGTAAAATCCTTCTCCTCAACCCAAATATTTTTTTACAGTATCTTTACAATGAAATGAGAACTGTCTCCATTAAATCACTGCTTGAGAAAACGCATAGTTGCATTTACTTTTATTTCTCTTACATTTTCTTCCCCTAGTCTTTCTATTTATTTGGTTCCTTGTGATAAACATCTGACGAAACCAACTTGGTTAGACTAATGGATTGCTGCTTTGGCTCAGTTCTGCTCTTCTTGCATTGGCACCCTGGATTCATAATGTAAGTAAACTTCAAATGCTTAAACAATTGAAGTGGCTTTTGCAATTTTGAATGCATTAGGCTGCAAGTTCTCCTTCTCTGGATTCATGGCCTTTGCTCAATTTCAGCATCATATTTCTCTGCTGGCTCTTGACAACTCTAAGTTGGGTTCTTACAGGATTTGATTATGTTTTTCTGGTGTGAGTGCAAATCTCTCTCTCTCTCTCTCTCTCTCTCTCACACACACACACACACACTCTCTCTCATTCACACACACAGGTTGATTAGATGTCTTATTTTTTGGGGTTGTTAGATGAGTTAACTGATTCTTGCAAAAATAGTTGGACATTATATATGATGGTTCACATCTTAACTAAGCTGTTGAGAAATATTCTTATTCCGAAGTGTTCAAGAATTTTTGTTCAATATGCAGATTTGCTGAAGACAGTTGTTCAGCTTTTGAGGATTTCGAACAAAACCCTGAAAATAGTAGCCTAAGATCGATGCTTCCCTGTGCAAAATCAAACCATTCGGACATATTCTTGGTGGAAATTGGCTCCACTGTTCACAAATTCATAGTTGAGGTACTATACTGATCTTGAAATACATAATAGAATCACGATTTTTTCTTTCTTTTTTTTTTTTTTTGGGGTTGCAGAATAGAATCACGATAATAGAATAGAAGCTCTTACCCTAAAAGGGGAAACTATGAAAAAAAACTCTAAAGGCAAACAATGCAACAGCATTGAAATACATCAGAGTAAGGCCTGCTGCACATTCAAGGCAAAACAACAGCATACTAGCTAAATCCTTGACCATTTCTTGGTCTTCTAGCTTCATCATCAGAATCACAATTTTTTCCATTTAACAAACAGGTTGTTTTTCTGTTTTTGGGTTGCAGTTGAATTCAAAAATACCACAGCTATGTGAAGCACTTCGGTTAGATGAACAAGATGAGGATTTATTAGGAGTTCAACAAATATGTGATCCTTTCTCTGGTGCACCAAATTACAGCTACACTCCTGGAAAATGCCCGAAAGGCGCTATTCCAATTGGTGACTTACCAAATGTAAGGATCTCAATCCATGGTTTTAAAAAGAAAGTGAGAGAGAATTCATGTTGTCTTTGTTCAAAAGAAGATAAAGTTTCCAGTGAGACACAGCAACTGGCCTGTGGACCACGGGCTGATCAGGTAGTATGGCGGTCCACCAGGCCATGGCTGGCCCAGTCGGTCACATGGAGGTCCCTGGACAACCTGATAACCTAATGGGTAGGATCATGAACAGTATCACGTAGATACCCAACAAAATTCCAAAATAAAAATAAAAATGTTTGAAAAAAGTTTAAATTTTGGAAAAAAAAAATGCAGATAGGTAATTTTTGGATAGTAATTTTTGGGCTGATTAACCAGTCCAGCCCGTTGCGAGCTTTACCTTGTGATCATCAATATCTTGGGAGGAGTTCTAGTGATTCCTAAGGTTTCAAATGATGTATAAAATTTTACCCTTGTTGAAAATTTATGTGTAGGTCCTCTCAAGATTCACCTGTTACAAAGAGAATTATTCTATGGGACAATGTCAAGGCGATGGAAGGTTTCTTCCAGAGGCCTCATATGATATGGCTTGGGCATACAGTCAATCTGTACAGGACCTGATAGACATATTTCCTGATTTGCAGAACCTGGCTTGGTGCTCCTTCTTGAAGGATGCGTTCTCTGATGTTGTTTTGCGCCAATGCAAGCCATTTAGAGTCTCTGTTCGAATGTTATGGTCATCAATGTTGTCTCTTTCCATTGTTATGGTGATTCTTGTGTTAATTTGGGTTGCAAAATCTTATCAAGAGAGAGGAAGATGCTTCTCCATTTGTTCTATCACTCCCAGAAGTGCTTAGGAAGGCCTAATGTGGCTAGCAGCAAAGGCTGTGTACAGGGAATTGAGGCGAGAAGAGGTGGGTGAGAAGAGGTGTAGTGTACCATTTTTTTCCTAGAAGTTGTATAAATAGAGTCCATGAAGTCGCAAGACTTACGTGGACTGAAAAATACGTATGTATGATTATGTATTCTGTTGTTCATCCGGGTTTCTGTATCAGTTGTGCAACTAACAAATAAATACGAATCCCACAGATGAAGTTGTCCCATTCATGTATTAATCTTGCAGATCAGTATCCATTCCTCTATATTTTTCGTAATTTTTTTTTTGTAATATGATAGATTACCCATGGTATGTTAATGGGGGTCTTCTTATGTCTTATGAGTTCCACCTAAATTGGTGATTAGCCATTAAGAAATGTGAAAAAGAAAGTGTATTCGAGTGGATTCTAATACGACCCTTGCTTGTCTTGCAGGTATGAGAGAGCCATATAAGTTTTTATTTAATTTCATGTTTCTTACAGGGTGACATAAACTGGAGGCACAGATGTCAACTAAGATAAAAGTTTACTGTACAAATATGTTATTTTACATTTCTATTTTTCAGTTACAAACTCTAACATTGTCAGTTACAAACTCTAACAATGTTATTTTACAGTGTGCGACTTTGTGTAATACTAACGGTTGGGAATAGCTCCTGCCAGCTTGATAATGGATGCTCCAAAGGCATCCCGGGACCAGCTAGAGTTGGAGGCATTGTAAGGGATGACAGAGGGATATGGATCTTGGGCTTTTTTGGGAAAATCAATGCCACAACAAGCATCAAAGCAGAGCTCTGGGCAGTCTGCGGAGGAATGAAGGTAATCCAAGACAAAGGGATGAACCGGCTGACTGAGAATCAGGATACGAATCATGGTTTCGCCCCTGCAAGAGACCGTCAGTCATGGTCAATAAAAGGCTAGTTCAGTATAAGAAATTTTTTCCACTACCAGATTTAAGGGTTAGAAATATATAATATTTTTTAAAATTATTAAAAAACCTTGCTTTAGACCGATCCTTAGCAAGTAAAATCAGGATATTTGCATCATCCGTTAGCCATAGGTGAGCTTTTTTTGAAAAAAAAAAAAACTTTTATAGAGGGGATTGGTGAGGTGTGAATCTACGACTTAACAGTCCAACTACGGGGTGCAGAAACATTAGACCACTGCTGATCCTCACACTAATGAGAGTTGAACACACTATATTCTAGTTTATTGTTCACCGCAAAAACAACCTCACACCACTAGACTACATGCATAAATTATGATATTAGAGATTATTTTTATGGCTCAAATTTGTTGGTTATAATAAACCAATTTTACCATCCAATCCTAAGACAGTCACGGTCAATGCAGAAAATGAAAATCAAAGCATAAACCAACAAAGGTATAGTGCCAACTGATCTCTATATACTACCCAGATGACAAACACAGGTAATGAAAAAATAGTATAAAAACTGAGAAAAAAGAGGAACTAGGGTGGAAAGTTAGTAGGTATGTGTTAAAAGTGGAGGGAATTTTCATCGAAACCATTTAACATGTGAAACCCTGAAAGAAGTTCCCACTAACGTTTCTTTCTTTATTGACTGGGTCAGCATTGGAAACTTACTTGCTAGAAAACAGCCACCACAGGTCCACAACCAATGAGTTTCTGGTCTGATACTAATAGTGGGTGCTATTATTATTTTCAAAAAAAAAAAAATTGACTTTGATCAATTTGCCCGCACAGTTCTGCTCAGATACTAGTAGTGGGGCTATTATTGTTCAAGTTAATTTACGCGTACCTTTATTAATTTTTTTTTTAGTTCAGTTAAAAGTAAGTCATCTATGCCAGAACTACAGTATTCGTGAGAGATAAATTCCTCATGGTCTAACTCCAACAGATTTTAAGATTCGAATTTAAGACGTCTGAGCTCACACCTGTTGTTTGCGGTGTTCCAAAATTGTAAAATCAGTTATTAAAGTTTCTAATTTGAAATATGTGAAACAGTATGAAACAGTTACACAAGAATAAACAAAGAGTTACAACAGGCTTACGAAACAGAGACACAAAAGAGTTAAAACAGTGTAATGAAACAGTAACAACAAACAGTTACACGTAACTGTTTGTCAAACCAAAATAAATACTAACCCGATTGCAGAACAGAAACTGATATTGAAGTTGATGTAGATTAAGACTACATTATCTGCTTCCCAGGATACAATGATCTTTACACTAACAGAAGTAGCACTCCAATCTGCTCGTCCAGAAAACCAAAATCGTGTTATGTATTCTCTAAAGGCACTGCCTTAATGATATGTTCTAATGTCTGCCTTATTGTTGAAACAAACTGAATAAATGAATGAAAATGAGCCTGAGTGTTTTTATAAACACATCGATGACTTTTCGGACAGTCACCTTATTAAAGGACGCACCCCATTAATTAAATGAATTTTATCCAAAAATATAGGGTTTGATCACACCCATACCCGTACCCGACCCGACCTGGCTGGGTCGTGGCGAGGCAGGCGGCGCACGTGTGGTTGAACTGAAGGCATGTAGGTGCTGGCTCCACTCATAAAACTGTGGTACCCCTTGGGGCCCAATCCCATAGAGCAAACTTAGCATATATATGCCCATGTAGAATTTCTTAATCAACCAATGTGGGATTGGTGTCAAATCCCACATTGTACAACATTTATTTCTTAATCAACCAATGTGGGATTGGAGTCTATTTTCTCATTCATTTATTACTCGATTTGAGCAAGTGAATATACCACATTATTCTCCTCACAGAGTAGAATATAAACCCATGAAAATTTATTCAAAAATAACAAATGAGTTCCACTTGAATTTAGGCTCAAAATCGACCAAAATTCAGTTTTTACATTTAAAAACTGTTTTGGTCCAACAATCCCTCACATGAATGAAAAATTGGTTGTTAGTATACAAATGACAATGCTGACACAATATAAAGAGTACATATTTGGAAAGATCGTGCATCGAGATAAGTAACTTTTGGCATTGAACCTTTCCTAGTGAAAGTCCATCGGACTTACATGTTAAATAGTGAACGTGATATCTTGAACTATTCAGCTGTTTGATAAATCAGATTGAATAAACTTCACACAGTTTCTTTCCTAACACAATTGGTTCTCATGATTGTATTTATTTTGGCTCTGAACATATCCTGATTTTCATGAGTGCTTTAGAGAATTCAGCCTTTATAAATTCTTATAGAAACGACCCCTTCACACCCATATCGGTGACTTCTATTAGAAATATCCTGCAATATCCCACTTGAATTTATCAAGGTATAAAAGTCATTAAAAGCATAGCTTACCCTAATAAACTCTGCAGGAAGCATTAGTTTATCATAGGAATAGGTAGGAGAGATTATCTCCTTAGTGCTTCTTTTGAATCATGCATAATTCGATTGTCCCTTTAAACTTAGATCTTGAGATCTTCAATCAACTAAGTTAACTAGGTTAGGTTGCCATTAAGGTGACTCTTGTGTCATAGGCTTTAATCTCATTCCCTTGATGTGCAATTTACTTGCTCTTTCGACAAACTTTTAGTAAGCGGATCCACTTGATTATCTTTTGATTTTATATAATCAATAGAAATAATCTCATTTGAAAGCAATTTCCTAACAGTATTATGTCTATGACGTATATTTCTAGACTTACCATTATACATGTCACTCTGTACCCTACCAAATGCAGATTGGCTATTGCAATGTATACAAATTGCTAGCACAAGTTTAGGCCATATTGGAATATCCTCTAGAAATTGGCGAAGTCACTCAGCTTCCTCTCCTTTTTTATCTAAAACAACAAATTCAGATTTCATTGTGGATCTAGCAATACACGTTTGTTTTGAGGATTTTCAAGATACAGCTGCACCACCAAATGTAAAAACATAACCACTTGTGAATTTTGTATCCTTCATATTAAATATCCAGTTTGCATCACTATACCCTTCAAGTACAACGGAATATCTTGTATAGTGCAATTCAAAATTCAGGGTATATCTTAAGTATCTAAAAACCCTGATAATTGCTTTCCGATGGACTACTCCCAGATTACTCGTATACCTACTCAATTTGCTAGCTGAGTATGCTATATTCGGTCTAGTGTAGTTCATAACATACATTAGACTACCAATGATATGAGAGTATTCCAATTGTGATATGCTTTAACCAGTATTTTTAGACAAATAAAGATTTATATCAACTGATGTTTTAGCAATGTTGTTTTCATCTTTGTCGAACTTCTCAAGTATTTTCTCAATGTAATATAATTGAGATAATATAAGTCCACCAGATATTCTAGAAATTTTAATTCATAATATAACATTTGCAACACCCAAATCCTTCATGTCAAACTTACTAGACAACATTTCCTTGGTAGTTGTAACAATATTATTATTACTATCTAAGATAAGCATATCATCCACATATAGGCAAATAATGACATATCCATTATTTGTATCTTTGACATAGACACATTTATCACATTCATTAATTATGAAACCATTTGACATTATTACCTTGTCAAATTTCTCATGTCATTGTTTTGGTGCTTGCTTTAAACCATAAAGTGATTAAACAAGTCTACACACATTCTTCTCTTGTCCTGGAGAAACAAACCCTTCGGGTTGATCCATATAATTTTTCTCATTTAAGTCACCATTTAAGAAAGTTATTTTCACATCCATTTGATGTATCTCAAGATTATGCAATGCTGCAATTGCTATGAATATATGTTATTCTCGTAATGAGAGAATATGTATCAAAGTAATCAAGACCTCCTTTTGTTTGTAACCTTTAGCTACAAGTCTAGCCTTATACTTATCAATTGATCCATCAGTTTTCATTTTCCTCTTGAAAATCCATTTACACCCCAATGGTTTACTCCTTGGAGGAAGATCTACCAACTCCCAGGTGTGATTTTACATGATGACTTTAATTTCACTGTTTACAGCTTCTTTTCACATAGGTGCTTCAGGGGTGGACATTGTTTCATTGAAGCTTTGAGGCTTATTTTCTAACAAATATGTTAGAAAATCTGGACCATAGGACTTGAAAGTCCTTACCCTTTTACTGCATCTAAGTGCCTCTTCATTTTCTTTATCTATAGACTCATGGTCTATATTACTAGTCGTAGTATCATGAGTTCTTTTAAGAGAAATCTCATCACATGCATTTTTACTAGAAAATATATTTTCAACGAAAGATGCATTTCTTGATTCAATGATTATATTGACATGTATATCAGGAATGCCAGATTTATGCACAAGAAAACGATATACACTGCTATTTATTGCATAACCAATAAATATACAATCAATAGTCTTAGATCCTATTTTAATCCTTTTGGGAATAGGAACTATCACCTTAGCCAAACACCGTCACACTTTTAAATATTTGTAAGAAGGATCCTGACCTTTCCATAATTCATATAAGAGGTTTTGACTAACTTCTTGTGGGGTAATCTATTTAAAATATAATTTGCTGAAAGCAAAGCTTCCCCCCACAAGTTCTGAGGTAGTCCTGAACAATCAACATGACATTCATCATTTCTTTTAATGTTCTATTTTTACGTTCAGCAACTCCAATTTATTGAGGTATATAAGGTGCAGAAGTTTGGTAAATAATATCATATTCTTGACAGAACCGATCGAAAGGTGCATTATGTTCACCACCTCGATCACTTCTTATTGCCTTAATCTTTTTGTCAAGTTGATTTTCAATCTCATTCTTATGGTGCATAAATTTTTTCAATGTTTCATCTTTATTCCTTAGCAAATATACATAGTAATATCTTGTGCAATCATCAATAAATATAATAAAATATTTCTTTCCACCTCTAGTTTGAACATATTTCAAATCACATGTATCAATATGAATTAATTCTAGAGACTCAGTACTTTTTTTAATATTATGAAATGATGCTCTAGTTAATTTTGATTCAACACATGCCTCACATTTATGATTTGCATTAATATTAAATTTAGGCAACAATTCTAAATTTATTAAGTTACGCAAAATTTTAAAATTAACATGTCATAATCTATCATGCCATATATTAGAAGACTTAAGCATATAAGCAAAAGATTTATTTTTTTTATCAGATATAATTTTCATTACATTCATCTTAAAGAGCCCATCGCTCATATATCCTTTGCCTACATAAATTCCACTCTTGGTAAATACAAATTTGTCGGACTTAAAAACCAACCTAAAATCCGTCTTACTCAACAATGATCTAGACACAAGATTCTTTTGAATTTCTGGAACATGTAACACATCATTGAGAGTAAGTTCTTTTCCGGAAGTCATCTTCAATATAACCTTTCTTTTGCCTTCAACTTTGGAAGTAGAGAAATTTCTCATGTAGAGTTGTTCTCCATCATTAATTGCTTCATATGAAAAGAACATCTTCATATTTGAACATATGTGTCTAGCGGCTCCGGTGTCCACCCACCATTCCTTGGTATTGTTCACCAAGTTCACTTCGGATACTACAGCAAAAAAACTAATGTTAGAAACATTTTCAGAAATTTTTTCTATCTCGGTTATATTGGCTTGGGCAATCTTCCTCTTGTGATTCACTTGTGCTTTACGGCTTCAACAATCATTTGCACGATGTCCCAATTTATTGTACACAAAACAGTTGCCTTTGAACCTTTTGAAATCACCACCCTTGACCCCTTGTTGGCCAACATACTTCCTTTTCTTGTTGATTTTATGTCCTTATTCAATCACATGTGCCTTTGACTCCATGGAATGATTGCCAACTTTCTTTTCGGAGACTCTATTATCCTCCTCAATCCTCAATCTCACGATCAAGTCTTCAAGATTCATTTCTTTGCGTTTGTGCTTCAAATAATTTTTGAAATCCTTCCAATTTAGCGATAATTTCTCAATAATCGCAGTCACTTGAAAATATTCACTAAGCACTATCCCTTCAGCATGAATCTCATGTAAGATCACTTGAAGATCTTGAACTTGACTTATGATAGTCTTGGAATTCACCATTTCGTAGTCAAGGAATCTGCCAACAACGAATTTCTTCATTCCAGCATCCTCCGTCTTGTATTTTCTATCCAAGGATTCCCGCAGCTCTTTAGCCATCTTGATTGGGCTATACACATTATATAATGTGTTATCCAATCTATTAAGGATATAGTTTTTGTATAAAAAATTAGAGTGCTTTCATGCATCCACCGCAGCAACAATTTGGCGGTCGGTCTCATTCTCACTACAAACAGGAGCATCCTCATGAAGAAACTTTGCAACATTCAATGTAGTGAGATAAAATAGAATTTTTTATTGTCATCTCTTAAAATCATTCTCATTGAACTTTTCAGATTTCTTCCCATGAGACACATGAGTAGGAACAGAAATAGACACCACATGCACAACATAATTTGTAGTAGCATTGCAACCATTTATGATCAACAAATATTACAAACTATTCAAAAATAGTAAAACAGTAACACTTTTCAAAACAAGTTATTAAAACAGAGTTTTGTGTCATTGTTTTGAATTTACTGTTTTATCGTTTCTATATGATGTCACTATTTGGTATAACTGTTTAAATCATACACAGAATAAAGTCACTGTTTGATATAACTGTTTAAATTTAAACACAAAAACAGAACATGTAATTTTTCACAAATTTTAAAGTTTCTTCAAAATATCACTGATCGTAAACAAACCAGGATTTAAAATTTTGCAATATTTTAGAACAGTCAAAATTAAAACATGTATTAGAAACATAACAAACAACTATACAAATTCGAAGAAAATCTGTCTTAAAATTGTTGTTTGTGGTGTTCCAAAATTATAAAATTAGTTATTAAAGTTTTGATTTGAAATATGTAAAATAGTATGAAATAGTTACACAAGAATAAACAAAGAGTTACAACAGGCTTACGAAACAGAGACACAAAAGAGTTACAGTAGTATAACGAAACAGTAATAACAAACAGTTACACGTAACTGTTTGTCAAACCAAAATAAATACTAACTCGGTTGCAGAACAGGAACTGATATTGAAGTTGATGTAGATCAAGGCTAGTGTTTAACACTATGTCCTTAAGACAGATTTCCCCCCCCCCACACGGTGCTTATGGAATACTGAGCGTCTACCTCCCAGGATACAATGATCTTTACACGAACAGAAGTAGCACTCTAATCTGCTCGTTCAGCGAACAAAAATCGTGTTGTGTACTCTCTAAATGCACTGCCTTAATGCCAAAAATGATATGTTTTAATGTCTACCTTATTGTTGAAAATGAACTGAATAAATGAATGAAAATGAGCTGGGTGTTTTTATAGACACATCGATGACTTTCAGGATAGTCACCCTACTAAAGGACATAACCCAGAATGACAAGATACAACAGCCAGTAGACACCTTGAGTAACTGTTCTTCATGAACAATCACAACTCAGAATTTCGGACTAGTGGGAAGCAGAAATCCGAACCAATGCAATCCAACAGGTACCGGAAATTTATTTCGGGTTAAGAAATTTTTGGTCATTAATTAAATGAATTTTATCCAAAAATATAGGGCTTGATCACACCCACACCCGTACTTGGCCCGGTCGGGGTTGTGGCGGGGCGGACGTCATGTGCGCACGCGTGATTGAACCGAAAGCATGTAGGTGCTCGCTCCGCTCATAAAACTGTGGTACCCCTTGGGCCCCAATCTCATAGAGAAAACTTAGCTTATATATGCTCATGTAGAATTTCTTAATCAACCAATGTGGGATTGATGTCAATCTCACATTGCCAATCTTTATTTCACAATTCCAGAGAGTCACTTTGAAGCCTATTTTCTCATTCATTTATTACTTGATTTAAGCAAGTGAATATACCACGTTATTTTCCTCACATAGTAGAATATGAACTCATGAAAATTTATTCAAAATAAAAAATGGGTCCCACTTGAATTTAGGCTCAAAATCAACCAAAAATTCAGTTTTTACATTTAAAAACTATTTTGGTCCAACAACATCTTGTCTTTGTTATCATTTGAACTATCCGTTAGGGTTAAGAGGGCTATTAAAATTGGCTAAAGTGTTCTCTCCCTGTGCAAGGCTGGCCCAATTACTAGGTTACTAAAGTCTGGGCTTTAGGTCCCACCTAGATGGAATACCCCAAATTTTTGTGTGTATTAATAGCCGATGTCAAAGTTTTACATTCGTAACATATTTATGGCTAACAAAAAGGCCCTATAAAAATATAACTCTATTAGAAAATTTTAGTAAAAATTGAGATTGAATCCTCATGAATGGACTTATAATGAGTTGAGTCCGTCAAGGAACTTATTTGATGATAAGTCCATTTTTTATCTTACTAATAAATACTTAAGTTCATTATTCTTTTAAATCCCAAAAATACTCTTAATGGTGTTATTGTACTTAATTACAGAAACCTTAAAGACCTTGAAAGTAGCTTTAAATTAATTTATTAAATTAAAAATTATTATCCCTTAATTTACTCCTAAATTAAAATTAAAATTTATATTCTCTCTCTCTCTCTCTCTCTCTCTCTCTCTCTCTCTCTCTCTCTCTCTCTCGTTAGAAGAAGATCTTCTCATTCAAGAACAAATGCAAATCTTCACAATAACAATTGTAAACTGTAATGTAACATCAATTTTTTTTCTTCACAATAACATCAAATTTTTATGCACAGTAACACAATGACCTTAACAAAACTCATGATGCACATTAACATTAACAAGATATTTTTTTACACAGTAACATCAATGAAATATTTTTTTCTTCACAATAACAATAATTTTCCTTACTTTTCACAAAAGTACGGTCCACAAATTGAAAAATTACATTATTTAAAATAGTGACACATAATTGTCAGCTGAATTAAAATATGGATATAGATAGATATGAGAGAGAATTTTTTTTAAATGTTAGTCAAACTCCTAAAATTTAGGAGTTTTTTATTTTTAATTTTACTTCACTTCTAAAGAAAATGGATGGTCTTGTAAAAATTGACAAAAAATGGACTTCATAACAAATAAGCTTACTTGACGGACTTAAGTCCAAACAAGTATATATAGGTGGATTGGCCTCCAAATTTTCCAAAATTTTAAACCCAATGAATAACACCCACAATTAGAAATCTATAGAGAAGGATTTAGAGGTCGGTCTCTATGTCCAATAGGATTTTTAAAAAAAAATTCACTTGCCAATTTTCTTTTAGATTAGGTCCCAGTTGAAAAATCAAAGTAATGGACATAACTAACGCCCTTTACAATTGCAAAAATAACGACAATGTCATCACCTAATTTAACCACCGATTCTAAAAAGTTACATCATCATAATGCACAATTTTCTCCATAAACACAAATAATAAGACAAGTACACTAAAAAAAAAACTAGTACGCAATTAAAAATATGTATATACTTTCTAGCTAAAAAATAGGTACGCAATAAAAAAATTAAAAATAACAGGTATGCAATAAAAAAATATAAAAAATAAAAGGTATGTAATAATCGTCAGACATGTACAATAAAACATAAAGCATTAGACATGTACACTAAAAATAGATCATTAATGTACTTTATTCTCTATAAATACAGATCGTCAGACATATACAGTAAAACACAGATCGTCAAAAAGGTACACTAAAACACAGATTGTTAATGTATTTTCTTCTCCATAAATACATATCATCAGATACGTACACTAAAACACAGATTGTCAAATGTCATCATAATTTCCAAATTGTTTGGTTTACGAGTTTGAATTTCAAAACTGATAGACACTATCGCAAAAACTTCAATAACAAAAAAAAAACTATATTTTAGACTAAAATCATGTGATGAGGACAAAATGGATAATGAAAATGAGTAACTAACCAATTCCTTAATATTTGCGCTAACACAAGGGCATGCAAGTTTTTTCAAAAATCGGAGGACTTTTTTTAAAATAAAAATTCGGTAGGACTAAAATTAATTTACACACTAAAAGAGAGACCCTAGACTAATTCATTAATCTATAAATGACTTAGTTGTATTATTTATTGAGAATGATATATGAAAAAATTAAATGTCGTAACGTAATTTGTATATTTTTATCTCGAAACGAAAAGCAAAAAAATATAATTCGAATGAATGTAATTTAATATTTAATATTTTTATTATTTTATTAAATATTAATATGACTTTATTATAAATTTTGTTTTAGGCGCTCATTCTATTGGGCTGCCAATGTGTGTGTGCGTGATGGATAAAAAAAGGAAAAAATAGAAGTTGGTACAAAAATTTAAACTTATTTGAAATAAAATACATTAAGAAAATTTATTTGGCTCTAGGTACATTTTTGTGGACAAAGACTAAAAGATCATTCAACACAATCTTCTACTTCTACAGTGGATTTTGAATTTCAAAATCAACATCCACGGTTTCTTTGAAACTAAAAATTCGGAATTTACCTTTCATTAAAGAAGAATAAATCCCAAATCGTTCCAAAAGCAACGAAATCATGAGTTCTGGAGAAGAAAACTGAAGTAAAATTGCTGACGATTTGGATTGACTATAAGCCCTATAACCAATAAACGCCGACGATTTTTGGGTTATGTTATTATAGTCGTCACCGAATAATTATTGTCTTCATCATCATCCCTACTGTCTTTATCGTCTACTGGGTTTCATCCTCGACAATTGACGATAAGAATTCCTTCTTTTTTTTTTCTTATTTTTGCTTGATAAAACTCAAAATCATAACTTAAAAGCCCTATTTTGTAATAGTATCACAAAATCAATGTCGACGGTGAAACAATTTGTAACTTAAAAGCCCTAATTTGTAATAGTTGATGGTGAAACTATTTGGTATATGACATTGTTGTAGCTTTTTAATGTTACTAGATAGTGCAACTATCAAGTTTAATAGTTGGGTTAATTACAAAATGTCCCCTTGAACTTTAGGTCTTATTTCAATCAGGGTTCTCTAGTTTAAAATTGAACAATTTGCCCCCTTAATATTTGAATAATTTTCAATTAACTCTTACCATTAGGTGATCACTGTTAAAAATGACTTAAATTAATCAAAAACCCACAACTACCCTTGTCTTAATATTTTGTGTAAAAATAAAAATCAAAAGAAAAAGAAAAAGAAAAAACCCAAATTTGGTGAAAACCGAACTCTGATGAAAAACCCAAATCCCTTCCGTCTCCACTGAAAGCGAAACCCACGCCCACCCTTCCCTCAACTCCCTAATCCCTCCCCATGAACTACATCGAAACCCATATCCCTCCCCCCAAAAAACTGAAACCGAAACCCACTCGTACCCTTTTCTCAACTGCCTAATCCCTCCCACTCCACTAAAATCTAAACCCTTCCCCCCTACTATGGATCTGGTGGTATGTGACTGGGTGATTGAGTGGTGATTGTGGTGGTTTGTGGTTAGGTGGTGGGTACGGTAGTTTGTGTTTGTGTTTGTGTTGGTGGCTACGGTGGTCATTGGCTAGTTGGTTGGGTGGTGGGTCCGGTGGTTTGTAGTTGGGTGACTGGGTGGTTGGGTGGTGGCTACAGTGGTTTGTGGGGTTGTTGATTGTAGCTGCGGTGGTTGGTGGTTGCAATGGTTTGTGGCTAGTGGTGTTGGAGATTTTGGCTTAATTGGGCAAAGAGAAAGAAAAGAAAAAGATATGAATAGAGGGTAATTAGGATACAAAAGTAATTTTAAAATTTTTGTCTAATTAATCAGTCAACTTGTTATGCAATTTTAAATTAGAGGGCCCTTATTGAAATAAGACCCAAAGTTTAAGGAACATTTTATAATTAACTCTTAATACTGTTTAATGTGTACATGCCGTTGATTTATCTGATTGGTGTCCTTGAATGATGTACCTCTTTGGTGTATTTTTTTTAGTTCACCCATTTTAGTATATATAATTGGTGTAATAATGTGGTGATATTAAATGGTGTAACTTTTTGATTTATATAAATAACTGAATGATTCATTGGCTATGGTGTCGTTATTTTGTGTCCATGTTTAGTGTAATTATTTGGTCTATTAGAATGTACGTGTAACTCTATGGTATATCATAGCACAAATGTAATTGATTGATAATGTTGATGTCTGATTATGTCAAAGTAATAGTTTGGTGTAACATTGATATCTGATTATGTCAACTTTTTACATATTTGAAAAGAAAAAAAAATATTTATCAATCAGTTATCATCTTTTCGATATATCTCTTTTGGAGTATCAATACAACGACGGTTAAGAATATCGACTTCGGATTTAGAAAGAGAGAGTAATTGTGCCTTGAATACGCAAAAAAAAATGGGGGAGACATAGTGAGAGAGAGAAAAAAAATAGAGAAGACAAAATGAGAGAGTAACGAATAGAGAGAGAGAACAGTGAGAGAAAATAGGAAGGAGAGAGACAGAGAATGAGTGAGAGAATAAGAATAAATGTTCAAAATTTAAATGAATGATAAAATCTAATCAAATTTTTACATATTTGATTAGAAAATAAACTGTCAATCAATTATAGATTATTTAAGGAATGATAAATAAGTAACATATATAAAAGGAAAACTGAATTGTATACTTAATAACAAGAAATGTTAAATTAAATGAATTTAATAGAGTAAAAAACTTATCAATACACTTTCTCTTAAATAAATCTTAAAAAATATACACACACCCAAAAAAAAAAAAAACCCCATAAAAAATAGATTATATGAGGGAGACCATATCAACACAGTGTGTTGGCCACTTCACCCTTTTGATACTATTAATGGCTAAACACCTTTTTTAAAAATTCCCAAACACTCAACCTAATTGAGTGGCCGTCCTAAGATTCTATATTCATTCCCAACTAGATAACGACTCTTTTAAAGTCTAATGAACTCTTTAAAATTTTAATAGCATTTGTTAAAAAATAAACTTCTTGTGTTAGTGAGCTAATGGAATATTAATATTGTATGCAGTGGGTGAGTGAATTGTGTAAGAGGTGGGTTAATTCTCTAAGCAGTGGGAAAAATGAATCTAATATTTTAAGAGTTGTAAGAGTTAGTAGTAACATATTAATACGAAGTAGGGGTATTTATATTATCCTACGGGTAAGAATTATAGTATTCCATCTTTCTATCTGATACTTTACATAAGAATTTTGCTTGATCTACTCTATCCAATCAAGTGTACTATTCGTACCTGAATTCCATCCAAAACAATTGGGTAGGAAGTCGGGTGAACACATATTTTTTAGGTATTAATTTTTGAATCATTTTAATAATTTAATTAAATAATCTGCACCAATTAACTAACATAATAAACCAATAACACTAAAAAAAACATAATAAATTCGATAATACACAAACAATTACAATAAAATACAACAAAAAGCCATAAATATCAATACATATATAAGAAATCCATAAGCATCAATAAAACATTAGGGTTTCTAGATTTTTATTTTTAGGGATTAACATATATATTTTTGTAGGTATTTCACATTCTTATCCAATTTTTAACAGAATACCAAAAAGACTTCTGTTGGCCTACCCGATTCTTTTGGGTAGCCTATCAATAGAGTTGAATACGGTAAGATAAGGTTTCAATTTGCGGGTAATCAAATATTTGAACACCTCTAATGCAAAGTTAGGAATACAAAAATTTTGTAAGTATTCCGTATTCCTATCCAATTTTTTACAGAATACCAAATTTTTTTTTGTTAGCTTACCCAATTCTTTCAGGTAGCTGATTAATAGAGTCGGGTAGGGTAAGATAAGATTTGAATTTGTGGATAATTAGAAATTTGAATACACCTAATGCAAAGTTATGTATATTTGAAGGGGCTGGCTCCCTTTATGACACGTGCATCTGCATTAAATGGTCTCACGTGAGGGTGACAAGACCAGTCACATGAGAAAGGCATCAACAAGATTCAGTCAACAAGACCAATGTCGAGCTGTTCGATAAGCTTGGTAAGGAAGAGAAGAGGTCGGTCCGTATGATGATCGAGTTGTTTCAAACAGTAAACATGGTGCTAAAGAAATGCTTATAACTCAGGGATTCTGGTTAAACAAATGAGCATAATAATACGCTCGACAAGAGGAATTGCTAAAGAAATCTCAGTAACTTTCCAAACAGATTCACCTAATCGAAGGAAAGTGTATCACCTTGAATCAAAAATCATAGAAACTCCAACTAAACAGGGATCTATAAAAGACATAAGGAGCCAAAGTGAAAGGTACGCTGAACTCTTCTTGACCTCTTGTTATTCATTCAATCTCATTACTGACTTAAACATCGGAGTGCCTTTGATCAAAGCACTTTGATTTTGGGTAGGTTGTTTGTTTTGCAGGAAAGAGAAGACTGGGAGACCAAGTTCAGAAGCAAGTCCTTACCATTAATACCAATCCTTCATATGTGTGAGAGGTTTGTCAGTTTTTACCTCTTACATTTTTGGCGCCGTCTTCGGGAATATTTTTGTCAATCGAAACAAAAAGCTAATGTCAAGACCAAGAAGTTCCAACGGCTCACCTATAGGCAGTTTTGCCATGGGAGATTTTGATCCAAACTACAGAGTGTCACTTTCGTCCGATAGCGACATCAGAGTGGATATAAGCAAAAGCCCAACTAAACCTCATTAGGATGACGAGTTATCCTCAGCAAGTTTTAAGTCATTCAGACGCCAGAATCAGCAAGACACCAACGATGGCAAATCCCTCCATGTCGAGGGGGAGGACCACTCTCTTGCAAAGTTGGTTCAATCCCTACAGGACCGACTTGATGTGCATGATAAATTGTTCAAAAAGTCCTATGCCAGGGAAAAGGACTTGATAAAATAAAACGAGGAATTGAAAGCTAGGCTGAAGGAAATTACTAAGAGAGAGAAACATAACAAGGAAAGTCAACTAGAGAGTCCCGAGAAGAAGCGAGAGAGAAATGAAAATGCCAAGGAAGGTGAGTACAAGCAGAAAAGACGTCGGGGGACATGAAGAGGATTCCTGGAAACAATTCATTACTGAAGAGCACAACAACCAACTGAAGAGACCAGAGCAAAAATCGGCTAGGGACCTAGCCCAAGGAGCCACAAGGGAATATAGAGATAGTTCGGAGTCCTCCCCCTTTACCAAATGGATTGAGAAAGCTCGAATCCCAAGCAAATTCTCAGTACTGAGTTTTAAATTGTATGATGGAAAGACCGATCCAACCTCACACATCAGGCATTACCGACAACTTATGACCATTCACCAGAAGATTGAGCCGTTGCTCTGCACCATCTTTCCCAGCAGTCTCGGGGAGTCAGCCATGAATTGGTTTGATAGTTTGCTGAAAGTTTGGTAGACGGATGGGTTCAGTTAGCCGAGAAATTTATAGCTCGGTTCATTATAAGCAATAAACAACCCAAAAATGTCGGGCCTTGCTAACATTGAAGAAGAGAAATAATGAAACTTTGAGAGAATACGCTCATCATTACTGGGAAACGATGAATGAAGTGGAGACTTGTAACCCAGAGATTGTTGTGGCATCCTTCAAAATAGGATTGCCGAAAGAAAATCCCTTGTATCAGTTTGTTACCAGAAGGCCTGCCGTGTACATAGAGGAACTAATGGTGAGAATTGAGAAATATGCCAAAGTGGATGACGATCTATTCAGAGATGTTCGGAAGGAGCAAGCAGGCAAAAAATAGTTCGACCGAGGTAGGCAAGATGACTCGAATAGAAACGCTGGGAGAAAGAAAGAAAGGGATTGGATCCCCTCAAAATCCCCATTCGTGGGAGTGAACATAGTGTTCAAAGAGCCGATATACAAAATATTGACTCAAATTAAGGGAAAGCCGTATTTTAAGTGGCCTAAGAAGCGTACTGGAGACCCCGTGAAGAGGAATCCCAATTTTAGATATTCCTACCACCGAGATGTGGGACATATGACTGAAAATTATCAGTCATTAAAACAACATTTGGAAAAACTGGTCCAAGAGGGTCACCTCTCTTAGTACATTGAGAATGGTAGTGACCGAGCCAATGGTAGAGGGGTTGAAACTCAGACCGACCAAACTACCGCAAAAGGAGTGATAGACGTGATTCATGCTACAACAAATCCCCAAATGGCAATGAATAATGCTGCTAGGGCATATATTCAAAGAGCGGTCAAAGAGAGGGAGGTTTATCAATTGCGGTTGTCCCTCGAGGTTAGTAACAAAAGGATGAAGTCTAATGACGCAGCCGAGACAATCTATTTTTTCGAGCAGGATTTGATTGGGATACATTAGCCGCACAATGACGCTCTAGTGGTGACACTCCGAATTACAAGCTATGATGTGAAAAGAGTGTTAATTGATCCAGGGAACTCCTCCGAGATCATGTATATGGACCTCTTCCAGAAAATCGAACTAAAGTAGGAAGATCTCAAGCCTGCTAATATCCCACTGGTCGGCTTTAGTGGGAAAACGGTTCTTCCAAGAGGAAGGATCACTCTTCCAGTGAAGTTTGGCCCCGTTGGGGTCATGACTGAGTTTTTAGTAGTAGATACGACCTCGACATACAATGCCATTATGGGAAGAACTTGGTTACACGAGATAAAGGTAATACCATAAACATACCACCAGATGCTCAGATTTTCCTCGGCAAAAGCAGTATGAACATTCAAGGATACCAAGTAAGTTCCAGAACCTACTTACTGGCCTCAGTCAAAGGAAAAGATGGGAAAAAAAGTTCGACAGTCGAAATAGCGAAATAGTAACCAGACCTCGATAGGTGAATTAGTTCAACCGACCGAGCTATCGAGGCAAAACCTAAAGTACCTTTAGGCACCGAGCCAAAACTATCTGATTGAATAGTGGAAGACTTGTCTAAAGTACCTTTAGACAAGGATGATGCCAAATACTTTCTTTTGGGCACCTCATTCGGCCCCGAGCAACAAAATGAACTTGTCTCACTACTAAAAGAATACATCAACGTCTTCGCATGGTCAACGTATGAAATGCCCGGCTTCCCGCCTGAGGTGGCATGTCATTGGTTGAACGTGGATCCTAGCTATAAGTTGGTCAAACAGAAACTTAGGAGGTCGGCACCACAACATCAGGGAACAGTAAAGTAGGAAGTGGCAAGGTTGTTGGAATCCTAAACCATCAGGGAGGTTCAATATCCGACCTGGCTGTCAAATACCGTAGTAGTCAAGAAGAAAAATGGCAAGTGGAGGGTCTGTGTTGACTTCACCGACCTCAACAAAGCATGTCCAAAAAATAGCTTTCTTTTGCCAAAGATAGATCAACTTGTTGACGCAACTGCCAGGCACTAGTAGATGAACTTCTTGGATGCGTATAGGGGATATCATCAAATCCCACTTACCGAACATGACCAAGAGAAAACCGCATTTATAACACCTGAGGGGACATACTGTTACAAAGTAATGCCCTTTAGGTTAAAAAAATGTCGAAGCAACCTACTAGAGGTTAGTAACAAAGATGTTTCCCACATGATGGGCAACACAATGGAAGTCTACACTAATGACATGGTAGTTAAAAGCCGAAGAGCCACCAGTCATTGCTCTGATTTGAAGAACACATTCGATATACTTCGAAGATATAAAATGAAATTAAATGCCTCGAAGTATGCATTTGGGGTAGGCTCGAGAAAGTTCCTTGGATTTCTAGTTACCCACCGAGGAGTCGAAGTGAAACTCGACTATAAAAGTAATTACGCAACTACAGTCTCCTCGAAAAGTAAATGAGGTACAAAGACTGACTAGAATGAAAGCCGCGCTCGATAGATTCATGTCCCGAGCCCTTGATAAATACAGACCTTTCTTCCAATTGATCAAAGGAAAGAAAGGAGCATTGTGGAATGACAAGTGCAAAGAAGCGTTCGTAAATCTGAAGGCATACTTGGCTTTCCCCCCGATTCTAACAACACCATCACCCAAGGAATGCCTATTCCTCTACTTAACCGTATCTGAGCACACAGTAAGTGGGGCATTCATGAGAGAAGACCATGCAAAATTAAGCCCTATATACTATGTGAGCAAGATGCTCTTGGATGCCGAGTCAAGGTACATACCATTGGAAAAGCTCGCACTTGCCTTGGTAAGCTCAACTAGGAAGCTAAGACACTACTTTTAGGCACACCAAATTGTAGTGCTCACAGACCAACCCTTGAAAGGTCTTTTTCGAAAGACCGATTTATCAAGACGCATTGCAAAGTGGGCCGTAGAGCTCAGGGAGTTCGACATTGTGTTCAAGTTGAGAACCACAATTAAGGGACAGATGGTGACAGATTTTATTATTGAATTTCAACCAAAGAATAGCTCGGGAGAAAACGAGCAGACTAACAATGATGACAAACCAGAGCTCGGTGGTCGATGGAGTTTATTTGTTGACGGATCTTCCAATCAGAAAGGTGCAGGCATTGGCCTCTTACTAGAAAGTTCAGAGGAATGTATTCTGAAAAAAGCCATTAGGCTCGGATTTCAAGCTTCGAATAATGAAGCCGAGTATGAGGCCTAGATAGTAGGAGTAAGGCTCGCATATGAATTGGGCGTAACCAAGCTCCGTGTATTTTCTGATTCTTAACTTGTGGTGAATCAGATAATGGGGGAGTACATGGAAAAGGATGAGAGAATTGTGGCATATCACACTGTTGCGGAAAAGGAGTTGAGCTGGATACCGAAATTTTTAATTCAGTAGGTTGGTAGAACAAGAAACGCCCATGCTGATGCTTTGACATCATTAGCCTCTGCCATCAATCAAAAAATAGAAAGGATAATTACTATCGAATTTCTGCCCGAACCGAGCATTATTGCAAAAAGACCAGGTGAAATACTATCTGAAGAACTGGAGTCGAGTTGGATGGACGGGATCGTCACTTTTTTAAAGAATGGGGACTTGTTTGAAGACGAAAAGGAAGCCCATAAAATGCAATTGAAGGCAGCTAAGTACTGGTTATCTCCAAAGAATGAGCTTTACTGACGCTCGTTTAGAGGCCCTTACTTGAAATGTGTGCACCCCAAATTAATCCCTGATCTTTTATCTGAAATTCACAAGGGGAGTTGTGGTGCTCATACTGGTGGAAGATCTCTGGATCACCGAGCTATTTTTCAAGGGTTTTGGTGGCCATATATGCAGAAGGATGCTCAACATTTTGTTATGCGGTGTGAAAAGTGTCAGAAATTCTCATCGATATCGAGAAGACCAGCCCAGGAACTGCTTACATTGGCAAGCCCGTGGCCATTTGCACAATGGAGGCTGGACATTGTGGGACCATTACCTCGAGCCCTAGGAAACAAGAAATTCCTTCTTGTGGCAACCGATTACTTAACAAAATTGGAGGAAGCCGAGCCTCTAGCTAACATCAGAGATACTGATACAAGAAAATTCATATGGAAGAATATCATCACTAGGTTCGAAATCCCTAATTCCCTCGTCTCTGATAACAGGACTCAATTCGATAATGGACCTTTCAAAACTTTTTGCCAGAAGTACTGAATTCGGAACCACTATTCGACCCTAGCCTATCCTCAGAGTAATGTGCAACCAGAGATTTCCATTAAAAAAATCCTTGATGGTATTAAGAAGAGGCTGAAAGATGCCAAAGGAAGATGGATGGAAGAGCTACTGAGTGTTTTGTGGATGTACCAAACCACACCTCAGTGCTCGACTAGAGAAACCCCATTCGCATTAGCCTACGGGATAGAGGCGGTAATTTCACTTGAGATTGGTTTACTGACCTTGAGAACCGAGCTTGTTGAAAGCAATAACAATGACATCATTATCACTCGGGACCTTAATCTAGTAGAGGAGAAAAGAGAGCAAGTTGTAGTACGAATGGAATCTTATCGGCAGTAGATATCCCAAGCTTACAATAAGAAAGTTAATCCTTGGGCTTTCGCCCTTGGAGACTTGGTCCTTAGGCGCGTACTAGGATCTGCTAAGAACCCAGCACATAGAAAGCTTGGAGCCCATTGGGAGGGGCCATATAGAGTAGCCCAAGTAGGGGCAGTGGATACTATGAGCTCAAGACATTGGACCATAAAATGGTACCATGCCCTTGGAACTCTATCAACCTAAGAATGTTCTATTTCTAAAAATTACCTTTTTGAAATATAACTCTGAAGTGCCTTCGAAAACATAAGGGTGCCCTTTAACCTAGAGATTCAACAAGAATAATTCATGATCAGCAAGATCTTTGCAACGTACTAATAAGAATACAAGTAAAGTTCTTAATAAAAATTTTCAAGATACATCTCTCTGCTTTCATCCTACTGCTAAGGTAGGGAGACAAAAAATCTTGATAGAAGAGTAAACTTAAATCAGGCGCAACCACCTGATCAAATCTAGACCCTCAACTAGGCATGACGATGTAAGTTGATTAGGGATGGATTTGAGTCTGATTAGATCGACGGGTCGGTGCGATGTAGAAACAGTATCTGAAAATGCCCAGGGGGTCAAAGCCTAATTCTACTAGAGGATCAAGCTCTTTAAAGAAGGACTGAGCAAGGGTCATAACTTCAAGAGTAAGATTAAGTATATAAAGGTCCCTATTATGGGATCGAGCTCTTTAAAGAATGGTCGAGCAAGGGTCATAACTTCAAAATTAAGATTTTTTCTAAGTATATAAAGGTCCATATTGTGGGACCAAACTCTTTGAAGCAAGGCTGAGCAAGGGCCATAACTTCAAGAGTAAGATTTTTTCTAAGTATATAAAGGTCCATATTGTGGGACTGAGCTCTTTAAAGAAGAGCCGAGCAAGGGCCATAAATTCAAGAGTAAGATTTTTTCTAAGTATATAAAGGTCTCTATTATGGGACCGAGCTCTTCGAAAAATAGTCGAGCAAGGGCCATAACTTCAAGAGCAAGATTTTCTCTAAGTATATACGTGTCCCTATTGATCATTGACTGGTAGAGCAGCAGCGTTCGGCTCAGAAGGAACAAATTTAGCAAAACCCTCAGATGTAGGCTCCTCTTCATGCACAGGAATCAAAGGAACAGAAAGATCATTAAGCAAAGTCGGTTTGGCGATTTGGGTTGGCTCAGCAGTCGATAAAAAATCAAGAAAATTCTTGATAGTCTTGTTTCGACCAGAAGAGGCAGGTAGAACTCTCTTATGGGATCGAGGCCTCTACTCCCAAACAACTTGAATGGTCTTTCGATCGGCCGCAAGAGTAGCATTTGGTCGGTTCGGCACAGCGATGAAAGACATATAAGTCGACGTGTACCCAAACAGGGTGTGAGTAGCTTGAAAGAAAAGAGAATCGTTGTAGCCCCAAACTTTTTTAAGTTCATCCATTTGTACTACTGACTCAGGGATTCTGCCCTTCACAGTCTCGCCTTCAAACAAGAGATAACTTATGTAAAAAACAGTCGATGAATAAGTTATGATAAAAGAGTAAAAAAGACAGTCACCTAGTGCACCTTCTTCATAAGGGCAGCGATAAGATGAAGTAACATCAGCAGTGTACTCCCAATTTCTAGAAACAAAGACCAAGTCATTCTCATGGCCTTTATTGGAGTCTGGAAGATGGGTCACCAAGTAGTGGTCCTTCTTCCTCACCGCAAGATAGTAATTGTCTCCAGTTGATTTGATGATGTAATAGTACAAGACTTCCCATAAACCAAGGCTCAAGTTCAAAAGCCTCTTCAGAGCAGCCTTTTGAACTTGAAGAAGTTGGGCAGCATTGAATGGGACACAACTTCATTGCTGATAACACCCAGAGTAGTAGAGGGTCTAAGGGAGAGCGAACCCCACCTTATGTTATCGTTCGAGTATGGATGGGAATGTTTTTCCTGGAACCTATTAAGGGTTCATCACTACCAGCAACTCAAACATCCACATCATCAGGAATGTTGTACTTTGCTTTAAAGGCTGGAACTTCATATGGTAGTAAAGGAGCCATAACAGCAGAAAAGAAGCAGAAAGAAATAGGGAAGGGAAGATGTCAAGAAGCCTGAATATAGAGAAGATAAAGTGAAGGAGGGAATGAAAAAAGTCACTTATAAAAAGAGGGAACTCTAAAAGGCAATATTTAAATGTTGGACACACCGCCAAAACAAGGGGAGATATCCCAAAAAAATGCGCAATGATGAGTTTAAGTACATAAAACGACTGACAGATGAAATGCGCCTGTCTTGGAATTTGGTTATTCACCATGTACGAGGATCCCCGCTAAGCATCCATGGCTGAATGGTTAAAGCGCCCAACTCATAATTGGCGAATTCGTAGGTTCAATTCCTACTGGATGCACGCCAATGGGACCCTCCAATAAGTCTATTGGAATTGGCTCTGTATCAATGGAATCTCATCATCCATACATAACAAATTGGTGTGGTATATTCATATCATAATATATGGAACAGTAAGAACTAGCAGACGTTTTATGGGGACAAATGAAGGGGTTGGCTACCTTTATGACACGTGCACCTGCATTAAATGGTCTCCTGTGAGGGTGATAGGACCAGTCATGTAAGAAAGGCTTCAATAAGATTCAGTCAACAAGACCAAGTCGAGCTGATCGATAAGCTTGGTAAGGAAGAGTAGAGGTCGGTCCGTATAAAGACCGAGTTGTTCAAACAATAAACGTGGTGCTAAAGAAATGCCTATAACTCAGGGATTCTGGTTAAACAAATGAGCATAATTATAGGCTCGACAGGAGGAATTGCTAGAAAAATCTCAGTAACTTCCCAAATATATTCGCCTAATCGAAGAAAGGTGTACCACCTTGAATCGAAAATCATGAAAACTCTAACTAAACAGGAACCTATAAAAAGCATAAGGAGTCAAGGTGAAAGGTACGCTGAACTCTCATTGACTTCTTGCAATTCATTCAATCACATTACTGACTTAAGCATCGGAGTACCTTCGATCGAAACACTTCGATCTTGGACAATTTGTTTGTTTTGCAAGAGAGAGAAAACTAGGAGACCAAGTTCAGAATCAAGTTCTTATCAAAAATACCAATCCTTCAACCGTGTGAGAGGTTTGCCGATTTTTACCTCTTACAATATTAATTTAAAAAGACATATTGTATGAGGTAAGTAAAGTTGAGAAGAGCACGTGAAGAGTTCAAATTGAGTGCGTAAATTGTAATCAACTTGAAATTTTTTAGTTATTTTTTATTTTACTTCCTTCCATTTTCTTTGTAGCCTCAACAAAATGCATGATATCAGAACAATTTTCCAATAAAAGTAACATCGGAGGAATTCCAACAACGTTTTCGTGTTATATACAACTTCGAGCTGATGTCATCTCATATATTCTTATTACACATACTACACCAACTCCATTTCGTTTTGTAAACTTTATATACAAAATCAATATATAATTGGACAACGTAAGATGTTTATCGGTATTGCGAAGATAAATGGAACTATTTGTCCCAGTATTCCTAAAATCACTCAAAATCATCAACCCTGCATGATCTGAATCGGATAATTTGATCTTTCATTTTGAAGTGGTCAACATAGGTGAGATATATGTATAGCCATGCATGACCATTTTTGCTCTCTCTCTCTCTCTCTCTCTCTCTCTCTCTCTCTCTCTCTCTCTCTCTCTCTCTCTCTCTCTCCAACAAACCTAAATGAACCCATCATTTAGAAAAAAAAAACATTCGATATAAGGGTAATAACAAGTTAATAAGAATTTAATAAGTGAGCAAGTAAATCATGCATAATTTAATAATTATTTATTCATATTGCACAATCATTTTTCATGTATAGAAATAAAACTTACTTTTTTATTTGATTATTTTTTATTGAATTATAAATAACAATAATAACGCGGTACCATTATAATATTGAAGATAAGTAAAAATTAGTAAATATTCTTGGAAAGCAAGATTTAAGGCTTCCATGCAGCAGCCCACACCACCGGCTGATCCTTCCACGATAAGAATATTCCGGCAGAATCCGTGCACTGTGTCATCGACCAACCCTCCTTGTACCTCCTCAAAAGAGCGCGTACATCATCACATACTTCTTCACTCAACGAAAGAGGGCTAAACCCACTTGCATGCAGCCGATTCGACCAGTGCGTGGAAGTCACGCGCCTCTCGATCGACTCCGACGGCTGGCATGCCAACAGGTCGACAATTGCCCTTCCAGCGGCCCGCTCTAGCATCAATCTCTCATTGCTAGTTTTAGGAAAGCTTTCGTCTAATGACTCGAAATAAACCCTAAACCATCTCAAACACTCTTGAAATCCTTTAACAAAGTCAAACCCATCAACACCCACATCAAGATCAGCCTCTTCTTCAACCACGGTGATGATCATTGGCTGTAATCGCCGGAAAATCGCAATCAGAAGGTCCCGGCGGTCACCAACCGGTGTAACAGAATGTAACGAGCCGACACAGTTGATCGCAAGTGCTTCATCATCTTTGATATCCAATTCAGCTAAATTCAATTCCGATAAATCCCCAGTATGGTGTACTACGTTAAATTTAAAGGGTACACCCATAAGTCTAGCAAACTTCACCAATCTATTTCCAATCTCTTTCATCACCTTTTGCACAGAAACCACCCCTCCGGCGGCACCACCAGATTTGCCGGCCACCACTGTGGTGAGCCGTAGATGCGGTGTTTGATCGGTTCGAGTCGCTAGTGCTTCAAGCAAAATCGGCCACTGTGTGCAGTACGTGTTACTAATATCAACTATGTGTAATTGTCTCTCACCATAAAAAGCTTCCATGATTGCACCATTACAAGCGACATGACCAAACGTAGTCCAAGGGCTCACCTCTTGAAATTTCAGCACCATCTTTCTAGTAGATTGGAAAGAACAAGTCTGTTCCGAAGCCGATGTTAAATTCCGGTAACACTGTTCGCCGGAGTCTGTTATCCGGCTGAACAAGGCTTGAAGAAAATAAGACGCCAGCTTTTGATCGGTGTCACCGTAAGGTGAACTGAGCTCATTAAGCACCCACATCAACTGTTGGGCACGTCCACTGTTCTTATCAGCAATTGCTCGAGCTGTCTCGAGGAGGATCTTCGATGCCCACTTGCCGGAAAACGAAGAGGCGAATTCAAAGTTTATATCAGGGGAGAGAGAGAAGTGGGCTTTTTCATGGGCATGGTGTGTTGGATTGCTTGTGTTAGTACTGGTGGAGGTGGGGGTGATGGAAGGTTGGTGGCTGTGTGGGTATGGATAGCAGTGTTTTGAAGAGGAAGAAGAGAAGTCATCTTCATCCATGACGAAGTTGTAGCATTCTTCGTCTTGTTGGCGATGGTTTTGTCTGAAAGATCTGGAGCTGCTTGAAGTTCTGCTGGAGTTGAAGGAGAAGGAGGACTGATGATCAGATTGGAGGTTGGCTAGTCTAAACAAAGTATCCATGTTTAAACCAAGACCCACATCAAAAATAAATCTCGAGTATGAGTCTGAGCTTTTTGGAGTTTGGACCCAAGAGATGGGATGGTTTATGGCTTTAAGAGTGGATTTCGATAGAGAATGATTACTAGAGGATATTGGAGTTGGGTTTTGGCTTGGTTTTCCCCAACAAAAACTTATAGAGAGTGCAGACAGATGAAGAAAGGGAGGAGTTGTGTTTTTTTTTGTTTTTTGTTTTTTTTTTTTTTTTGGGGGTACGAAGAGAGAGATATGTATATATGTATGTACGATGGAGAAAATATTGGTGACTTATAAGAAACTTAATGGTACTCGATATCTATAAAATATAAAATATTATACATTTTTAATTAATAATTATTATTTGTGAAATTATTTAAAAAAAATTTAAAAAATAAACTTGTAAATCCGTCAAATAAGTATCTTAATAATTTTTCATTATTTATAGAGATCACATGACACTAAGAGAATCTCTAAAATAATAGTTAAAACTCTAAAATAGCTAAAATTTAACATAGTTTTAAAATTCGGTCCGGACATCAACTCGGAGAAGGGACCGGGTCAATGGATTTCTGGTTGAACCAGTGGGTCACTAATCGAACCGGTGATATAATAAAAAAATAAAAAATAATTATTAATTATGATAAATAGACTAAAAAATTAAAATAGTTATAAAAATAACATGTTTAATATATATTAAATCAAACAAAGTTATCAAGCCTGAATCACTTAATTGCATTCAATTAATAAACTAATGCATTCAATTAACAGCCCAGCCTCCACCCTCAAACTTGAATCACTTAATTGTATTCACTTAATTTTTGAGTTAACAAACATTGAACGAATGATTTAGGATTTAGGGCAAACAGAAGGGGAAAATTAGAAGACACAAGAATGTAAAAAAAATACATATTTATACTAAAGGAACAAAATCGGCCGGTTTTGTAAACTCGGTCCGGTTTTCACCGGTTCACCGATTTTTTGACCGGTTCACCGGTTTTATTCCGGATTCTTTGCTCAAACGGTCCAATTACAAAACCAGCCCAATTAGGAGACAGGTTCACCGGGTCAACCCGCCGGGTCAGGCCGGGTTTTAAAACACTGAAATTTAGTTATTTAAAAACTAAAATCATGTTTTAACCGAAGATATTAAGAATAGGTAAAATATAATTTTGGTACAGTGATATTATAAAATATTATTATAATATTATATATAAATAGTTTATAATATATTCTCTATGTTCTTGTCTTTTTTCATCTCTGTTGTCCATTCTTTTTCTCTCTCTAATTGTTCCAACAAATTTACAAAATATTAAAAACATAATTAAAATATAAAAAATCTGCTGTAGTGCATATTAAAAAAAATGAATAACTAAAATAAAAATATATATTTTTAGATAAGTAAAATATAAAACCATGTTATGGATGCTCTACGACCGTGATCATTATAGACACAATACTTTCTCTTGTCTAATTGAGTGGGGGCCAGCGTGAAAAATGGTTTCGGAGGAGAGAGAAATTAGACAGAGAGAATTGAGAAAAAGCTGCCGGCGAGCATAATCATCACACCCACCACCGCCACCACCTCCAACACAACAATTTCTCTGCCAAAATACCCTACTCTTCCTCTTTAATGCTGTTGCTGCCACAAAAACCCATACATGTATACCATATACCATATACCATATACCATATACCATGTACCATTTATAATAAAGTTTGTGCCATGAACCTAGGGCCACGCTCTTCACTTTTCTCTCATCCCCATGTCATTGTTTATAAGCAATGCACACTTAAAGACCACCAAGCTAGGTCATTTCTCTCTCCATGCCCTAGTTACAGCACTCCATCACAAGACTAACTCTATAAAGTTATTCTCTTAGCCAAGTGCCTACGTACACTGCGATATCCATAGCCAAATTTGGCTTCAACCTCGTTCTAATTTCATGACATTCAATGTCTTGTAGTCTGCTTAATTATTCAAATCTAAAGCCTATACTATTAGTTCAATTTGCGGTTGAAATATTTGTATTATGATATATCCTCCGGTCTCAAGTATATTCAGAATCTTTTTTAACTTTTTATTTTAGTTAGACACTATTGCAAGGAGGAAAACGGCGAAATTCGAACCCGTAATTTTAAAGTTTAATAGGAGGGAGGGGTATCCTCCACATCTTTTAATGTTTGAGTATTTTACGTTGCTTTGAGTAGGATTTGTTGATTATTTTTTTTCAAATTTCATGGATTATTGAACGTCAGTGACAAAAATGATTTTTTGTTTAGGCTTGGTTCTATGTATATCCTTCGTGTAATTCATTAATGGTTGGAAAAAATTCCTTGTTTGGACCCTCATTTCATGCTGAGAATTTCTTGTTTGGTAGCTGTGTTTAGGGGAGAGAGAGCATTGCCCATCTTCCAAGCCAAGTAACCCATCATCCAACAATTTCCCAAGAACTATTGGAAGAAAACCAAAAAAAAAACAAAAGAAGGGATTTTTTTCTCTCTTTCCCTCACTTTCTCTCAATCGCTCGCTAACCAAACGAAACTCAAAGTAACAACCTATTTAATAAGATAATTCCCATTCAAAACCAATTTAATTCCCTTTTCATGATGTCAATTGATTAACTGTTGAAGTCATAAGACATGACTTTTACGGCTTAAAAGCTTAAAGTAAAGGATGCTTAATTTATGAATTTCTTGGACCTACATATTAATAATTAATTAACCTTCTAATACAATTTCATAATGAAATTAATATAGATGAAATATCACTATCACAACCATAGGAATACAAATTTTGTGTTGGAAACGACAATTTGTTTTTATATTCATGTCTAGTGGGTTTAGTTTAGCCACAAAACTAAACGCGTTTGTATATTTTAAAAATAAAAAAGTGAGGGGGTCGATAAATAATTCCAAAACTATGCTAACAATAATAATTCCAAAATTCTAACTAGGTATTGCTCATAGAGTCATGTTTTGTCCAACAGTAAGATATGGGTTTGATTTCAGGAATCTTTTTTTTGGGGGAGGGGAACTTGATCCTTGACCTTAAAAAAACAAAACTTTTATAAAATAGAGAAAATCATTGAACCAAAGACCCATTGATAATTGATTTCAGGAATCAGCCTTCCCAACACCTAGGCGCTTTCTCACTTGTTTCTTAGATCCCATTAATGGCAGTTGTCTTGTATAATGAGTACAATCTTCGTAGAAGTGCAATCGAACACGATGATAATTGCTTATTCATCAAATCATAAGTCACAAGGTTAAATTTAAGAATTACCCAATAAAATAGTCGGGATTTTGAATCCATAAATCAATCTCTTCAAAATTTCCAAGTAACATCGTCAACAACTCGCTCACCTCAACTCCGTTATAGACAAGAAACTTGCACATATGGTTTTTACACCATCAAAATGCACAGTGTTAATATTTCTAATTGTCAAACTCATAGTTATGTAATCAATCGCAAAGCTGAGATTACCCAACCCTTTTTCCTCCACTTGGCACACCTACGAGTTGTTAACTACTCAGGTTAAGTGTCTTTTATATTCTTTTCCTTCCTAATACGTATTAAATAAGGGTATTTTAATTTTGTGCAATTATTTTTTACTCATATTAAAGCTATTTAATAGCTTCCTTAATCCTTGTGTAAAAATCTTAAACGACAGATATTTAGGAACAGAGAAAATAGAAGATTAAGTCCATTCCATAAAGATCCCTGAAACAAATTCTTTATCACCAAATTTAAATTCTGCAACAATCATCTCAGCTGACACTTGATCTTATCTATAATTCTATTTCTTATATTCCTTCCTCATTTCTTGTATTTTTTGTATTTCAAAACTCATGTAATCTTATCAATTCAAGATACATACAAATATACTAACAGAGGAACTGTTTTGGCCTTTAGGCCAGAACATTTTTTTATTCTTTCATGGTATCAGAGCCACTCTGCTCATGCATCTGATCGATCCTCCTTTTTTTTTTTAATGGATGCCTCATCCTTTACCTTTGTTGCTCCCGATCTTAGTCATCTTGGCTCGGCTAAGTTGGATAGGACTAAATATCTTATGTGGTTGTCTTAACTTGTCCCAGTTCTTAAGAGCCATGACTTAATGGGCTTTATGCCCTTTCCAGTTTCTCACTGATGACCAAGGGAAACAAACTACTACTCTGAATCCAGAATACATTCTCTGAAATCGAAAGGATCAGTTTGTTTTAGGATGAATTAATGCCACCCTCTCTGATAAGGTAGCACCTTCTGTGTATAGTATTACCTCTACTCGACCTGCTTGGCTTGCCTTGGCCAATAAATTTGCTTCCCTATCCAGATCTCGCATCAACTATTTAAAGAGACTTCTTCAAACCTTGCATCAAGATTCCATGAAGTGTGAAACTTACCTTGATTCTGCAAAGCAACTAGTAGCACAGTTGGACGCTGTTGGTAAGTCTATTGATGATGATGATTTAATTACTTATATTGTCAGTGATTTGAACCATTCTTATCACCCTTTTGTTACCTCTCTATCACTTGCTACCCGAAAAAAGCCTATTTCCTTTGAAGATTTTCAAGCTGAACTGCTGTCCTGTGAATTACTCTTTGAAAACCATCTGTATACCATACCACCTGAAACCAACAAATTTGCCTTGTTTGCTCCAAAACCTTCCCAACAATATTTCAACCGCAAGCCAAAATATCTTGCCAAACTTCATCAGCAACCTTCCCACTCTCAACATTGTACAAAACAATGGAAACCATAGAATGAGTTTGTGGGTTAAAGACTTCACACATTTCCATTCAATCATTGGGCATAATATACCCGAATGTACAGAATACAGATCCTAAAGTTTAGGACTACGAAAGGAAAACAAATATTACATAGAATAATTACAGGAGTCCTAATCTATCTTGCATATCTTGTACAACTAATAATGGAGAGAAATCAGGTCATACAATCCACGTGTGATTCCACATGATTATGCAACACTCCCTCTCAAGTTGACGCATAGATGTTGCTCATGCCCAACTTGTCGAGACAACTACTAAATGATTGGCCTGATACTGCTTTTGTGAGTACATCAGTATTCTGATCTGCACATCGAACACGTGGTACTTCAATCAGCTTCGCTTCAAGTTTTTCTATGATAAAGTGTCTATCAACCTCAACATGTTTAGTTCAATCATGTTGAACCAGATTATGGGCAATGTCACAAGCTGCCTTATTATCACAGTATAATTTCATAGGACTGGTTTGTTCAATATATAAGTCTTGCATTAGATTTCTGATGCACAGTAGTTCACATATTCCCTTAGCCATTCCCCTTTAGTCGATCTTCGCACTGGATCGAGCTACTACCTCTTGCTTCTTACTTCGTTAAGTAACTAAATTTCCACCTACAAAAGTGAAATAGCCAAACGTAGAACATCTATCATCGATCGACCCAGCCCAATCAGCATAGGTATAACCTTTAATGTCCAAGTTGTCTTCTTTTGTAAACATAATTCCCTTTCCAGGAGACGACTTTAAGTAGCGTAGAATACGAGTAACGGCATTCATATGTTCTTCGCTCAGAGCATGCATGAATTGACTAACCACACTTAGTGCATATGCAAAATTTGGCCGAGTATGTGCAAGATACATTAACCTCCCCACTAGCCTCTGATAGCACTCATTGTTAGCTGGAATTTGATCCGAATGCATACCTAGTTTCAAATTTTCTTCCATGGGAGTACTAATAGGGTTGCAAGCTAACATACTAGTTTCATTCAACAAATCTAGGGCATATTTCCGTTGAGATAAGAAAATATCTTTCTTGGATCTTACCACTTCAATTCCTAGGAAGTATTTCAACAGACCAAGATCCTTCATTTCAAACTCACGGGCAAGATGATTCTATAATGCCTTCCTTTCTTCCAAATCGTTTCCAGCCCAATCATGTTCTAAACTTAAACTCAATCATGTTCTTCACTGTCCTCAAGCATCTGCAAATTTACTATCCATTAATCAACTTTGTCTTGAGAATCATTGTTTCTTTATTCTAACTAGAACTCATTATTTAGTCAAGGACAACCACACGGGGCGGACACTGTTGGAAGGAAGGAGTAGTAGTGGACTCTATCCTATTAATTTGCAATCGTTAGTTCTCAATAAACCACTTGCTATGGCAGCAGTTGTAGGGGTTAAAGCTTCTATTTCAATTTGGCATTCTAGATTAGGACATGCTTCAAATTCAATTGTAACTCACTTGTTGAGTAAACATTCTCTACCATATGTCAGTTCCTTGAATAAATCTGAAGTTTGTGAGTCGTGCCAACTTGGTAAAGGCAAACAACTTCCCTTTTTAAATTCTAATCGAATAACAAGTTCTCCTTTGGAGCTTATACATTCAGACGTTTGGTCTTATTCAACTAACTCTCTTAATGGTTGTCGTTACTATGTTATCTTTATTGATGATTTTTCTCATTTTTCTTGGCTCTATCCACTCCAAAATAAATCTGATGTCTATGTATGTTTTATCAAATTCAAAGTTCTCACTGAAAATCAATTTTCTTGCAATATAAAGCAATTCCAAACTGATGGAGATGGGGAATACATGTCTAAACAATTTCATTCATTCCTCGAAACCAATAGAATTAGCCATCGTGTAACATGTCCTCACACTCCTCAGCAAAATGGAATTGCTGAGAGAAAATATAGACACATCACTGAAATGGGATTATCTTTATTGGCCCAATCTCATTTCCCTACCACCTACTGGGTTAATGCCTTGTTAACAACCATATACATCATCAATCGTTTGCCTACACAGGTTCTTAACAATGAAACACCATTCTTTAAACTATTTGGTACTCATCCAGATTATATATCTCTTCGAACTTTCGGATATGCTTGTTATCCTCTTTTGCATCCATATGCTTCTCACAAAGTCATGTTTCGTACGAAGAAATGTATCTTCGTTAGTTATAGTTCAAATAAGCGTGGTTATCGGTGTTTAGATCCTACCTCCCATAAGATTTTTATTTCCAGGCATGTGGTTTTTGATGAGCATATTTTCCCTGCCTACCCCCTTTTAGCTTGTGGGGGGATGTTAACCAGAAGATTAAGTCTACTTCCGTAAAGATCTCTGAAACAAATTCTTTATCACAAAATTCAAATTCTGCAACAATCATCTCAGCTAGCACTTGATCTTATCCATTATTCTGTTTCTTCCTTCTTATCTTCTTTCTGCAATTCTTGTATTTTTTGTATTTCAAAACTCATGTAATTTTATCAATTCAAGATACATATAAATATAGCAACAGAGGAATTGTTTTGGCATTGAGGCCAAAACACTTCTGCTATTTCTTTCACGAGTCTCCATTCACTTAGTTTCTTCTCTAATGATGGCTAGAGGCCCGCCTAAGGGAAAGAACAGCTGACCAGGCTCAATTTTTAGACATTAATTATTATTTATAATCTCTCTCCACCTTAGGTTTTCAAAAGGAACTTCCCAGCAGACAGTTTCCAGTGAGCTCCCATCTGATCTGATAGATATTTTGCATAGGACAATTTTTTTTTTTCAATCATCAAGAATGTTCAGATCAGCTTATGTGTACTTTAATTAATCCTCTCACCGGTCTAATTAAAGGCATTTCATTCATGCCGAAACTAGAGTATTCATAAAAAATAATTTTTTCATACCCTGGTTTTAAAGGGTTACCAAGATTCAAACTCAAGACGTATGAGTTTACATTTCGTCTCTATTACCACTTGAGTTATCCATTTGAGTTTAGGACAACTTACACTGCAACCCTCTTAATTATTGTCTCGATCTTATTTTATCATGGTTGTAGAATTTCTTGTATTATTCCTTCAATTATCTGAAGTAGTTTCACACTATCCAAAATCGAACGTTCGTTTTGTTTTCGATGAAAAATGTTGATTCGTAATCATGTCGATTTGAAGTTAATAAGTATAGTTAGAAGTGCAATAAGAGAAACGGGATAGTTGAGATAGACAATGTGAAACTAACACCTATTGTTGGAGATAAAATATAAGAAAACGTGATATAGTTGAAGGAATTATATGAGATTGGAAGCATAATGGTAGGAGTAAAAACAGAATTTACACTTTCTAGTTTCTCCATAATTGTTCAATTAGCGACGAAGAAGAAGACAGATGGAATATTGGGCTGTCAAAAAAAATAAATTAAAATTCAATTCCAGTGGCCTGCCGCAGTCACTTTTAGCCACGAACACGGTTTTAGTCAATTGGACCCATTCATCCGCAAGTCCCGTACTTTTTTTATTGAGACTCATTCATCTAAGGATTGTTATTGATTTGCGATTTCAAATTTGGGATGCAAGGTATTTCACTCAATTCTTATGTCTCTCTCAAAAGCACCCATTCCCCAGCCCCTCTAATTGGCCAATTTGACCAACCAAGAAAGCTTTCACAGGTGTTATGCCGGCCTTCTGGTCCACCCCACCCCCACAGCCCAATAAAATATTCGATGCTTATAAGATATCAGGCAGCAGTGTCATCACTGTCTCAGGAAAAAGTCTTAGTGTCCTTCATCAAACCCATTCAATATTTGATTTCATTCAACATTTGAGTACCATTAGGGTTGGTAGGCACAATTCTACTCAGGCATGGCTCTCTGAGAATCTATGATATTTCCGTTGTATTCTCACTTTTTTTTTAGACTAGATTAGAGCCTATCGTTTCTATGGCACATACATCTAATGAAAAATTTTCACAACACTTATTTGTCGGACCCTTAAGTTAATTTTTTTTAAAAAAATCCCAGCAACTTCACTAGTTACATCAATTCTAAGCCGACTGATTCAATCATTCTTGTTAGATGACTCAATAACAATTGAATATTTTAATTAACCACATTGTATTGAAAATCACCACAATCATATATATGTAATAATTCTATTTGGTAATCATTAAGGTGGTTCGATAGTTGAATTTGATTTTTAGAAACTTAAATGTCTCAGATTTAATTTCTTTCTATACTCCCTAATAGTTAACCACATTTGTCCATTTAAGGACATATTTTAAACCAGCTCGAGTCACGGTGACCAGCCATTAAACTAAAGGGAGTAATCGGTGTAAACTTGAACACCATGTAGCAAAAAAAAATCCCTTTGGTATCTAATAAAATGTAGTAAGAGTATTTTCGGTCCTTATCATTTTTTAGATCCAAATAAAAATTAAGGTAAAAAGATTCAAAAATCATACCAAATGTAAAAAATCCCATTACTAAAAATGACTTGTGAGCCTAAGGCAAAATTGACATTGATTTAGCATATTACGATTAAGTGGATTCGAAAGATACACGGATGAATTCATTAAACTATACAAATTCGATTACATAGTATACAAACTCGTTAAATGCGTCTTAATCGAAATTTACACATGACATAAATTCGACATAACATAAATTCAACTGTACACGCTCATTGGGTATAGATGATATCTCTTTATTCTTCGTGGTATTGACTATATTTCTGATCTCTATTTGCATTTTAGTGGGTTGATTTGGTACGAGAAGTTTTAATATGACACACCCAACAATGTACAACCAATTGCCATCCCTGCGGTAAGAATGTATGTTTGCTTAAAAAAAAGGAATTGGCAGAATACTAGAGCTTGGTGGTGACATGACATGAATGAGTCCAAATTGCGGGAGAGTGGGTACCGTACCACCTGGTTTGTGGTGAGCGATGGTGAATAAAAAAACGACGACGGCCGAAAAACAGTTGTAAATTCACCTTAAAATGTGGTAGCGGCAGTTGAAAAACGGTGGTAAATTCACTTTAGACGTGGTAACATCATCTCACATTTAGATGGTAATAATTTTACATTTATTACTTGTAACTTAATCTTAAATAATTATAATTTTACAATCAAAGATAATAACCTAACCTTAAATAATTATAATTTTACTTTTAATTGTTGTAATCTCACATTCAAAGTAGTAATCTTACATTAATAGTCATGATCGATCATGATTAATTAAGATCAATCCCAATGCCAATTTTTTTTTTTTTTTTGGATTCCACTCAATTAAGATCTATCATGATTATTTAGAATCTATCTCAATGCCAATTTTTTTTTGTTTTATTGTTATTCCACTCAATTAAGATCTGTCATGATTATCTAGGATCTATCCCACTACCAAATTATAATTTTGAATGTTAATTTAAGTTAATTTAATGTTATTTTTGATAAATTGAGTGTTAGTTGGAAAAAATAAAATTAACTTTTAAAAATTAATTTTATTTTAATTTTAAAGTTAATGTTATTTTTAAATTGACATGTAATTTTATAAAATTAATTAACATTTTATGAATTAATGTTAATTTTTTGAATTAATGTTAATTTTATGAATTTTAAAATGTTAATTTTATGAATTTTAAATTAATTTTATGAATTTTAAATTTATAATTTTGAATGTTAATTTTATGAATTTTAAATTAATGTTAATTTTATGAATTTAAAAATTAGTGTTATTTTTTATTTTTTATTTTATCCAACCAACACTCAATTCATCAAAAATAACATTAAACTGACATTTAATTGTATTAAATTAACATTCAAAATTATAAATTTAAAATTCATAAAATTAACCTAAAATTTCATAAAATTACATGTCAATTTAATGTAAAAAATAATAATTTGCATTAGGATCGATCTTAATTGAGTGGAACTTGCAAAAAAATAATAATAATAATTTGGCATTGGGATAGATCCTAGATAATCATGATAGATCTTAATTGAGTGGAATAGCAAAAAAAAATAAAAATTGGCATTGGGATAGATCTTAATTGAGTGGAATCGCAAAAAAAAAAAAAATACTAATAATTTGGCTTTGGGGTCGATCTTAATTCATCATGATAGATCTTAACTGAATTGAATAACAAAAAAAAAAAAAAATTGGCATTGGGATCGATCTTAATTAATCATGATCGATCATGATTATTAAATGTAAGGCTACTACTTTGAAAATGAGGTTACAAAATTAAAAGTAAAATTACTATTTTTAAAAGTAAGGTTATAATTATTTAAGGCTATGTTACTACCTTTGATTGTGAAATTATAACTATTTAAGGTTAAGTTACGAGTAATAAAAGTAAAATTATCACCTAGATATAAGATGAGGTTACCACATCTTAAGGTGGATTTACCATCATTTTTCAGCCGCCGTTACCGTTACCACATCTCAAGGTAGATCTACAACCGTTTTTCAGCCGCTAAAAATCACTATTCGGTACCATAGACTTTCCCCAAATTGCATTTAAAAAAGGGACATACGAAAGATTCTGCAAGGGTTGAGGAAGAATTCAATAGTTTCAAAGAAATAGGAGCAGCATAAGTACAAAAAGTACTACTTGTATTACGTCCACCAACACAATTAAAAATGAAAATTCTATCCCCTTCATAACAAGAAGTTGCAAACTAGGAAAAGACAATTTGGGGAAATTTAAGACCCATCTTCTCCGAGCAGGGGTTTTAAGAAATCAATTATTTAGAACTACATTCCTCCACATTGACGAAGCACTGCCGGCACCAACAACCCCATAGAGTTAGATAGTAGTTTAATCAAATTGAGTTTTTTCTAATTTTAACAACCCCTTAATTTTGTACCAAAATGCCAATCAACATTGACTCCTGCACAAATATATAGATATGGGAAATGTTACGCTACTGTTGGATGTATATTGAAATTTCTAATTTTTCAAGATTAAATTATAATTTTTTTGAGGTATAAATTATAACTTGTAAATAATATTATCTACCATGAAAGAGAGGATTTGACCTCATGTTGCTAGTTATAAGAGCCTATGAGCTTGGAGAAGACCTGAGATTAACTTCAACTTGGGATTTTAATATTGAAAAAAGTTGCAGCAGCAAGAGTTTTAAAATGATACTTCTTGAGCAAAAATAGGACTCTAGAAACGTGAAATGACTGTCATTCCCACCTTTGAGGAACAAAACTGCAAGAGTAGGGTGCAATTTGGGTTGGATAACCCGATTTCAACTCGAGTTCAATCCGAAAAAATTAAGGTTTGGACAAAAGTTTTTAATACTTGGGTTGAGCTTGGGTCAAAAAACTTCAATCCGAATTTAAGTTGGATTGAACTCAGGTTAAGGCCTCGGATTCACGGATTCAACCCGAACTCAACAAATTAAAAAAAAAAATATATATATATATATAAAGCATTAACACTGATTTTTCATTTTTGTTCTATTGTTTTCTGTCTTTCTTGTTCATTTTTATTTTTGTTCTAACATTAGCACTATTAAAAACTTAGTTAAAGTTATTAGTTGTTAATTTAGGTGAATATTATGTAATATATGTATTAAGTTTAGAACCAAAAAAACTATTTTGGGCTCTGCCCGAACTCAACCCGAATTAAACCCGTAAAATAACTCGAAATCAATCCAAAATTATTAGCCTGAATTCAACCCCAGCCCGTCCGAATTAAACTCGGACAGTGCTCAAATTGAATTTCTTAATCCACGATAAGATTAGAATTAGGATTAGAATTAAATATTATATACCTAAGATTAAACTAGAGTTGATTGTTCAACTTACCCAAGTTGCACCCCTAAAAAAGAGGAGGGGATGCTAAAAAGAAGGGTCAAATATCAACAACATGCGCGATGAGAGGAGTACGGAACAAGTTTGTCAGACTCAAAATAGTGTTCTGAGGGGCCTACTGCTCTAGAAGCAAGATGTAGCCTTTCGCGACAAGCACATTTAAGGGAAAACACCAAATATTGTAGTTTCTCACCCAAAAAAAGGGGGGACAACATTAGAACAACAGCCCATTAAGGGGCATTTGGTCGCTGAATTCGCAACTATTTCTAATTTTAGAAATAGTTGTGAAAGCATCAGATTGCCCTCAAAATACAGTTACACTCGGCATCGAGCAGAAAATGTAACACATATGGAACTGGAAATGAATCACTAGACAGAGATTGATGGCTCTTTGCGGATGCATTGCACAGATTGGGAGACAGACAAAACAAAACAAAACTTGCACCTTAGCTCAGAGAAATATTTAAATTAAAAGAATTCCCAACACATTTTGACAGAAATGCACTGCATGTACAATACAGTATACAAGTAAAGTGTAGTGATTCAATTAAAAATCATCTCTTTCCTTTCTTCATTATCATTGCCCCTCAGATGGAAGTGTTACACTGCTGGCATAAGCCCCCTCACATTTCAAGTTACAAATTGTACAAAATTTACGGTAGGCTTACCAGGCAGAAAAATCTTTGAGATCTCTGGTTGTTACACCTACTTTCCTTTTCTTTGCTGCAGCAATGCCTGACACACCATTGTCAAGAGCAGTGATGGTTTCAGCCTGTGTGGTTCTTGCTTTCAAATACTTCCCAACTCCGCCACCTTCAGATCCAGATTCCATTGTTCCTGTACCTGGATTGCTATACCATGACCCAACCTTGTCCTAAAATGTAACAACATAGAAGCCTTGAGATTATGTGGGAAAAAAAAAAAAAAAAAGAACAAAGATGGGAACAACTTTAACATCAAAGAGTCAAGATCTAACATTTTCTTCATCCTCAGCAACCTTCTCCTCATTAGCCTTTTCTTCCTCTTCCTCATCTTCATCTGTGTAAGGGTTGACAAAAACTTCTGCGGTAATTATTTTAATCTCTTCCTGCAAGAGCAGCAAAAACTAAGATGGAATACAGGGTACACACATAAAGATGGGGGATGAATTGCAGTAGCTTCGCCTTTAGTTAATTGTAGAGCTTGGAAATGAGCTGAATAATATCCTCAAATGACTTTCCCATATAGAAACAACAAGATGTACAGCAAACTCCCAAACAAATAACCAGTGCAGCTGTATGCAAGAGAACCAAGCAACTAAAGCAGAAAAAATACAGGTTGCAAACAAAGTTGAAGGGTTTACATGTATCACCGCAGTTTGGCTCTCATACAGGCAGCCATAAAACTTACAGGAACATTTTACCATTTTTATTTACTTATACATCAAATTCAAAGAGGAGATTTAATCCTGTTGCATACTAGGTATTCTGTGGTTCAAATCTTTTTAGGATGCTCGATTCATCATGCAAACAAAGTCAAACTGTAAGTTGAAATCTTCAAATATCAGCGTAAATTCTTTTTTTTCTAATTTTTTGGGTTGTTTTGATAAGTCAAGTATCAGAGTAAACCTTCTGGCAAGTATAATTCTCGATATAAGACCAACTTTATGACATAACCCAATATTAATGTCACTTCTGAACATTCTTTTCAACTTTCTAAACATTACTGACTTCATTAAACCTATTCAAACATGATATGAAATAATTGAACAATAATAAAGCTACAGCACTATTACTTGGTGCCATACATAACAGAATCACATTCACATTCACAAAAAGAGTTGCAGGAGGGTTGCTGCACACGGCTCCAAAACTATTCTGGATATCTATCAACCGTGCATCCAGTGTCAACTAAGTTGGTACCTCTGGGTGTACGCATAATATGCTAAGACATATGGTGGCCTGTTGGTTTTATGTGAAGAACAAAGTATCTAAGTATCATCAACTATAAAAAGAACCTAGGCAATGCGAATGAATATGAGTCAGAGAGAACAGCTCAAGTAGAGGCTAAAGACAAGGAGAAGAAAAATGTGCAATTCACTCACCAGAGGCCGGTCATTGTCATCAACAGAAACTTTCTCCATTGCTGAAAGGGTAGTCAAGCCTCCGACAACTCCACCAAAAACAGTATGTTTGAAGTTCAAATGATTTGCTGACTTGTACAAGATGAAGAACTGTGAACCATTTGTGTGGGGGCCACTGTTTGCCATACTAACAACACCCCTTCCAGAGTGAACCAACTTGGAGTTTAATTCATCTTGGAAAGGCTTTCCCCATATAGATTCGCCTCCTCTTCCAGTGCCAGTAGGATCACCACCTTGAATCATGAAGTTCCTGCATATATGGATAGCAATACCTCATGAAAAGTAGTTGCATAACAAATAAAAATTTAGAGCATAGGATCTGAAGTATCACAATACCGTATGTTTCTATGGAAAGCTACTCCATTATAATAGCCACGTTCACAGAGAGTGATGAAATTCTCACATGTCCTAGGAGTTATATCACAGTGCAGCTCAATGTTCAAATCTCCATGCGTGGTAGTTAGCCGAACATAGCCTTTCTTCTTGGGATTTTTCTCAACTTTGACATATTCAAATTCATTTTTTGTAACTGGATCATAGGAGGTAGAAGTGAAAGATCGTGAAGCAGCACCAGTTGTGAAACGGCTTTTTACCTGAAAAGGGTTTCAAGAGGAATGACAAGTCTTGATTTCCAGATCAAAGCATGTTTGTGATGATGCAACATTTTTGGCATACAAGCATGTAACAGGCAAAAATGAATGATAACTTATGAGACTAAACATTAAACAATCAAGAAAAAATATCGCCCTAAACTGACTATAGTTACATGCTTATAATTACAAATCTTGAAGTTTAAATACAGATGTGTAGATAAACAATTTGTAGTACGAGAAGACGGAAAACATCACTCGCCTACAAAAAAATTATAAGGAGAAAAAAAGGAGCATATGCCTAAGAAAAAGATGACTGCTAATCACATGAGGGGTAGATAGCATAACCCGCACTAAAGAAATAGCTAATACATAGTAGAAAAACATACAATTCTTTATTACTTTCGGAGAGTGTTTGCCTTTATAAAAAACTCTAATTTGGGGAAAACAACTAACCATCTTTGCATTAACTGGGGCCCTCTCACCAGCCATGTGCATGGCTATCCTGGCCGTAGTTTTATCACTTGACGAAACCTTTGCTGCAGCAGCACTTCTTCCGTGTACAGAAGCAGATGCAGCATCTACAATACTGAAGGCTTGCTTGGCATTTATGCTATCGTTTTGGTTGTCCTTGATGCGTGCTCTTGCAGCTAAAATGGCAGCACGAGCAGCTGCTCTTTCGTTTTGTGCCTTGTTTCCACCTCCTCCAAGCAATGCAATTTCCTTTGCTTTCTCAGTTCCAAGCTCCTTCAACATTTGCTTGATATCCCCCGTCACATTTATGTTATAGGTGGGGTCTGACTCCATTTTTTTTAGTTCTAGCAAAGAGAAACCGAAAAATTCACAATTATAAAAAAAATCATTCTACTACTAGACCCTTAGAAGAACTAACAGGGTAAAATTGCGCACCTTCATCATCGACTTTCAGACTATTTTTGACATGATCAAAATCCAAGAGAACTTTGCCATCAAGTGCATTCGGATTCTACTGAGCATAACATCAGTTAGGACAACCTTGTTATAATCCGGCTGTTAGAAGTTAAAAACAAAATTTCATCACAGCCAGGCAGGAGGACAGAAAAATAGAGCCAGATTTACCTGAATTGTTATTAGGTCTTCCTTGGTGAATGGTTCATCAGTGAGAAGCTCCTTCCAATTCTTAGTCTTAAGGTTTAGTTCTTTGATTGCCTATGTAACAAAACCAAATAGATGAATACAAACATAAACCAAGAGCTAGTACAATCATGATTCAAGATCACGGCATCAGCCATCAACTTGGAGGGCATTGCTACACACCGATCGCGGCGTCTTGGCACAGTATCGGCCAATATGCAAAAAATGCTAGATATAAGGCCCAAAAATTCTAAAAAAAATCATAAAAAATCTTAATAAATATGAACAACATCTATGCATTACATGTCCAAACTGCATCATCAAACACATTAAATATAGTGAAACAATTTAAAAAAATTGTTTCGATTTATGTATGGGGTACATAAAAAAATTGTAAGAAATTTTAGTGTGTAAATATATCACCTAATATATTAATTAGGAAATTTATTAATACATTAGTTAAGTGGAATAGTATTATACTTATAATACTTTATAACAGTGGGCCATCTTTACAACGTCCGACATGGTTAAGAGACATGCTAGGATATATATATATATATATATGTATGTATGTATAGAGAGAGAGAGAGAGAGAGAGAGCGAAAATTTCAATCAAATTGAGGCTATCGTTGTTTGGGAAGCAAAAAGATGAAGCTTGGCCTCTGCTTCTTGTAGCTGAAGAATAAGAGGGGTTCCTAATTTAAGGTTTAATATTTGATGAGTTACATCTTACATGTGCTTTCACCAGAGGTAAGTCTCTTATTTTTGATTATTCATTTCATTCCCTATTCATTTGGTTTATTCATCCATGGATCGAACTGACTGGACTGTCCACAAGTCTGTTTTTCTTTTTTCTTTATTTTTTGTTGTTTTCACAGTTGCAGGCCGAGGCCGAGGCCGACTCTAGTGGTATCGGTCTGAGTCAAATGATTTGACTCCAAGTTGGACCCAATGTTACCTGGATCGTGTGTCGCTTTGATACATGGTACGCGTACAGGTACATGATACGACAATTTCTTAGATACGTGGTACAATGGAGGTAGGTTTAGCATATACGGTATTTTTGACCGCAATTCGTTTTGAAACTCTTACGTAGATCGTTTTCACTACTATACAACATTATATATTACAGAACATTCATAAACACTAAGATAGTTATCATTTATCTTATAGTTGTGCTTGATTTTCTATTATCTAAAACAATATATAATTATAAATCTATATACATGTAGTCAATTAATATATATTTTAAATTTATACTACATGTTATAAAATGAATTGATTTAAGGTTAGTATTACAATTTAGAGTCATCTATTTTGGTAATCTAGATCACGAACCCATCTCGTTTGGGATCAATGGACCCAGATCGTGGATTGTTAAGGGATTAGTAAATTGCGGTAACCATGGTTGGGCCGATACCTCCAAGTCAGCATAGATTCAGATGAATCTAGTGATATTCTCGTAACATTTAGCAATATCGAAATGAAGGTGGCCAAGACGGATACAACTCTAGGCCGATATTTTAAACCTTTTGTACAATAAGGAAAGGAAAAATACAAGTACTAATAAGTACACATATTGTTTGGTTTATATAAAAAGTTGGGTGAAAATTACGACAAACAAAACTGAAACCCTTGGTATATTTTGATTAATGGTCTGGAATGATTTGAAAATAAAGCCCCAAAATTTTTATCTGTTTCCGCTATGTTTTCGAAACTTTTTCGAAATATATCCGAAACATTTTCATTTATAAGGTGATCGAAACAATGCCCAGAAACGAAATTTGTTTCTTAGATATAAGTACAAGTATTACACTTTTCTTCACCAAAAGCGTTCTTTTCAATAGTCACATAAACAGTCAACCTAACAATAGCACTTAGTAACATCACATATTTTTCAATGTTGATATGTACCTCAGATAATAGAGGAGGAGATATGAATGACATTTCATGAAACCTTGGATAACATATGTACATTTAGGAGTGTTAATCGAGACAAGCAACTCAAGTTCGGTTCAAGCTCAAGCTCGTATTCTAAACGAATGATTTTAAACAATTTTTTAAGCTCGTTTATATGTAAAATAGTAGAATTACTCGGAATTCGGCCCGGGTTCGAACTCAGTTCATTTTCTAAACACGCCGATCATGAACAATTTTTTAAAGACAAGCTCGGGCTCAAGCTCACCAAAACTCAGCTCAATTAACACCCCTATGTACATTTCAAACTCTATCTTGCACTTATCATGTTGCCATTTAACTGAACTTTCATGAATAAACCTAAGTTCCGTTGCATAAGCATTTTTTTCCTTCAAATAGGGACAGCATAAGAACTAATCCATATTCCACAGTTTGTTATATACTCATATTTCTCAAGAGTCAAAAAACTTAAAAGACAAATAGAGATGCACTGGAGCTTTCACGAGAGATGAGAAATAACTAGAGAATAGAGACATCTGACTATGTGATTCCACAAATGAGAGTACCATCGCCATGGGTTCCAGAGAGAGAAAGAAGAAGAGGAAAAAAGGGGGGGGGAGGCCTGCCAAACTAGGTGCTTCAAAAGAGCAAAGAATGGATTTGCCAGACAGTAGGATTACTACTGTTTAGATGATGACTATCTCATTCATGCCTCAATCCTGGTCAGATAGGTTATTTCATTACCTCCCACTGAAACAGACCTTGAATGACATGATGCATACATACACTTGAAAATTTTCTTATTCATGTACTTCTCAAATTGGAATGGCTTCAAAGCAGAACAGAAGCATAATGTACAAGAAATGAGAGAACCAACATACAAACACTATGACTGATGAAGGAACAAACCTCATAGCAGAACACATTTCCTGTTGTCTTTACAGCAACTATGTGGGTAAATTCTGTAAAAACCTTGTCCAACACCGGGCAGTGATACTCCCCTGCAAAAAAATTAAGATGAATCTAAAAGAAATAGTACTCCAAAAGAATTCTATGGCCAGTAGAACATAAAACAAATATCTGAGAATAATATATACAGCAGGAAAACACCTGTATTTTATAGTGATGTACATGACTATTAAGTGACAGGAGTATTTTGGGCGGAGGCTGAAAAGTTCATGTCATTAACAAAAAATTGAAGATATGCAACATATTACTTTCTTTTGTCATCACTGAGTTGAACATAACAAAAGATAATGAATTCTTAAGCATCTGTGTTTACCTAGACTGTAATAAATGTACTAAATCAAGTCACCAACTGACTATTGATCCCAAGCTCGAGTAAATCATCACTCATACTCTCCCTTTTCTAACCTCGTGCTCATTGTTTGCAGTTCATGAAACACTAATCAACTGCAATGTAGCAATGCCAGTAAAAAAAATCACCTCTTAAAATCCATTTCTAGTGATTTTTCTAGCATGGAAGGAGCTCATATATCAAAGAAAAGGGTCGTAAAGGGTCATTATCCAGCTTGATCCTCATTAATCAAGGGCACTAGGAGGGGATTGCATATAGAACTCCTCTATCAGACAACTTCTTGTAAATACCAATATTGACTAAAAAAACGATGAACCACCACACCCCAAAGCATAATAAATCACAAGGCCGCCAGATAAATGCAGAACATCCCCAATCATCACACAATCCGTAACTTCCTATGTCAACTGTTTAATTGTTACATCCTACAAATGTTTGCATCTCTCTTGAAAGGACCAACTTCACTTTGTCGAAGCTGCATGAAACAATACCTCAAATCACTCGGCATACATAATTTTAACTACTACTACACAGATTCACTTGTGTCCCAAAAACACTTCAAGTGTTCTTGTAAAGCACACATAAATTGCTTCAATCAACTGATCAGAAGTTATGCCCCCTAAGAATTAATTATTGGCATTCTTCCTATAAAAGCAGATCTATATGAAGAGGAAAATGCTTATGTCATTGAATGAATTTAGTGTCTCCTTCCTCTTATACTATGCATTCAAGTTTCAGCTACACTAAGCTCAAGTTATTCATGCAGTTTCTTTTAGTTTGATTTCTCACTTTATCAGTAATATAATAACCATGCCCCATTTGTTATATATTCCTACATTCTTTACCAGCCACTACTTGAATGTTCCCAAAATTAAAATCAAGCAAATACATGAGTAAATACCTTCGGAATTCTTGTGAAACACCAGTGGGATGAGATCCTCTTGCTTGAGCGCAGCACCTGTAACGGGATGCTTCCCATACTTCCTGATGTACGGAATTATGTTCCTGCACCCGAATTTTAAAACAAATCCAATACAACTCGGTAATTTTACCAAAATAAAAAAAAATACAATTGAAATCTGCTTAGAATGCAAATTGCAATTGAGTAATGAGACTTGGCGAGAGGTTGCAGAGATAATTACATTATTTCGAAGACGCTGCCATCCTCTGTGCACGCTGGGTCCTCGAAAGGGGTAAACGTGAGACTGCAATGAAAATCTACAAAGTCAAAGGCTATTCCAAAATTAAATCAATACAAATATGAAAGCATATAAATTAAGAGAGAGAGAGAGAGGAGAATCGTACGCGCAGCAATAGAAGGGGAGACGTTTGAAAGGGGTCCGAATTTCTTTGGATTTGGCGCCGCCCCATTCGGTGGCCCACTCCGTCTTCGTGATGAACATACGGTCCTTGCTGTGTTGCTTCTTCCCCATATTGCGCTCTTCTGCGAGCTAGGGTTCTTAAAAATCAGGGCTCCGGCGAGATTCTCCGACTGAGCTGAGCGGAGCTAGGGTTCCGCCTCTATCTTCCACACAGATAGAGTAATCGAGTTGCCGACTGTAGTAAAGACGGTGGACGCCGACTCCTGTACTTGTGTTTGCTTTGTTGAACTTGAAAACCATTGGTTCATGCCGATGAAAGTGCGCCCATTTCTTTTGCCTGGATTGCCCAGATTCGCATACTTGCATGTCGGGGGCTGTCAACGGATCTGGATCGGATCCGATAAAAAATTGAATTTGTTCGCTTTACTCAACGAATTTTAAAGTTTTACTCCATAATCATATCCGTTAATAATCATATATCCGATCTAAAAATTTAAATCCCAACAAAATTTTATACAAAATTAATAATTTATATCTATATTTATATCTATACTATTTATAAATGTCAGTATATGTGAAAAATTTTGAATTTCTTATTTCACCCTTAATTACTTATAAATGTCAGCAAAAATTTTGATTTCCTATTTCACTCTTAATTATTATCATAAAGTCAATTATACCCACATATTTTCATCGGCACCACGGTCAGATAGTTGTAGTCAAACGACAAGTGCGGATGAAAAATGGTGTGCGCGCGTAGAACGCTTCCCATGACTTGGCGCGCACAGGGGGCAAATGTAGTACTCGAAAAACTTAAAAAACACGTGTCTCCGCTATAACAAGACAAGTGGCAACGATTATCAATTGACATAAAAATGAGGCCTGACAGAGTTCAACTGAACTGGTATAGACAACAATATCAAGTGCAGCATTCTTGGGCGCGACGCCCCTTTGCGGGAATTGTATCGCAGAAGTATGGTGCAACCACGACAAAACTCGTCTCCCTCATTGCAGGAGTGGTATCCTCAACCTATTGGACACCATTTCTCAATCGAGCCACTGGACTAAGATGAGATGTCCCCATCTAGGGATATGGAAGTACGGTCCTCCTCAAGGGAAAACTGAGCAATGGGGATGGATAAGCATGATTGTCAACCTCGACTTGGGGTAAGGTCTCGAAGGTTTAGTCTACTCAACTAGGCCTCCTAGTGTATGGCTCACTACCCGTTGGGATGCGCTTAATTGGGATCCGGAGAGACTCCTAAGGTAACTGGGGTTATTGGTTCGGATTAGTATATTGAATGATGGGACATGTGGATTGGTGGCTGAATGACCAAAACTATGTAAGTTTCTTCTATCTGCCACCTTGACAAAGGTCTCGAGGAAGGGTTTAGAGAGAGAAAGAAGGACCTTAGATAGCAGTGCGCTGGGGGCATCGCGAACATGACCCTCTCAAGGTCATGGTCCCACGATGACCAGTCGCAGTCGTGGACCTTGGGAGCTTGCCCTCACCTTAACTATTGCACCTTCCTTAGGGCCATGTCTAGGTTATGTTTGGGGAAACATCATATCTGTCTAGTTAATGTTGTGACGTAAAACTCGTCGTTAATGGCTATTGGTATCATCACAGTCGAGGCAGTTATGGGTTAGCGCGAGTAGTAGGGGGTCACGGCGGACAGCCCTTTGGGCAGCTCGACCTACCCAAACACTATGCTATAAATATCCACATTACTTGCCCACTGCAGAGGAAGATTTTTCTGGCTGGTGAGAATATTTTTCACTTACCCTCTACCTAACTGATTTGTCCCTCCATTAACAGGCTGCTCGAGTTCCTTCCATCCCATCCACTTATCCTACTCACTCCCTTCGATTACACTTGGCATAGACACGTGTGTCAACCTCTTTTAACTCCCCACCTATATTCTTTTAGCGATTCTACTGGGGAAGGTTTGTCCTCGCTAGTCTATCCCTATTACAACTCGAAGTGGAAAAGTATTGTCTAATACGATGACCGAAAACAACAACGACAAGGAAGGCAAGCAGGAGAAAAGCCCACCCCAGCACGAGAATAGCCATGGTTCCTCTACGAGTCGAAGGGCTACGGAGGTGCCAAGGCCCTCCGTAATGGCGCAAGCTCTGCACAATATGCAAATTCTGCAGTAACAGATGGCTGCTGTAATGCAGATGATTCAAGCTCAGATGTATTTTCGACCACCTGGATTACCACCTGGCTTGCAAAACCCACCAATGTTCTTACCATTGCTCCCGCAGTATCCAGTGCCACCACTTTTGACTTTGCATGCATCTCTTCCAATGGCACTGTCGAGCGATAATGGTGCATCACGGAAGTCGAGCCCCTATGGCTTAACTTTGCAAAACCCTACCAGTGAACCCCTACAACTTCCACAACAAATTGATGCAACTAACCCCCTGGTTCCTTCACAACAAACTACCACAGGCAACCCTCTAGCACTTTTGCAGCAAACTATCGCAACGGGATCTCTTACTCCTCTACAGCAAATAGCTGTGACGGGCCCTCAAAATGTCATAACCTCCGAGGTACCCACCGTGGTCATACCCATAACCACAACAGGTGCACCTTTCCTAAACTTCCCGACGGTTCTCGGATGTGAGCGCATTGCGGCTGGCTACAACTATGGCCTCGCAGCTTCCCAGATGGCTCTTCTCACCATCTCTACAACAACACCGACAACTACCCAAGTGTGGGGTCAAACTCTTTCAGCATTTTTGGCCCCATCGCCTCTACCTTGTTTTCATCAACGACCGCTTGGACGCCGTACTCGGCTAGCACAGAATGACCAGTGCTTAGTGCTGGGTTTGTCACACTAGCCCAAATACAGGTCTTGCTAGATAGACAGAAAGAGCCTATGTCGACGATCATGGACATAAGGTCTAAGTTCACCCCGGCTATGCAGCAAGCCATGTATCCTGCAGGGTACTCACCGCCGAAGTTTGATGGGAAAAATGGCAACCCTAGGGAGCACATTATGCGATATCTTGATAGCCTTGGTCATTATGTACTCCTGAGCCTCTTCAGATGAGGAAATTTTCCAAGTCCCTCAAGGACAAAGCCTTCACCTGGTATGCTAACCTCCCGGTAGAATCAGTGAGGAATTGGGACAACTTGGTCACACAATTCTATGCAAAGTTTTTTCACGTCGAGCAGTGTACTACGGTACTTTCCCTGACAAAGATTATCCAGGATAATGGGGAAGCCCTAATGACATACATTGACAAGTTTTGTGATAAAGCCATTGAGTGCTAAGAAAATGTCACCGAAAAGGCCCTTGTTCGAATCTGCATTGATGGAATGCACAATAAATACAAGGCATACTTGGTGAACAGTGAATTTAAAACCTTTACTAGGCTATGTGAATCTGTTCAAAGGCTTTCGGAGGTGGTCCAGCCCTCGCTGAAGATAGCTGGTTGGAAGGACAAGAGGAAAGGAGCAGCTGCTGAAGTTGTTGAAGAGGTCCCGAAGGAGGGTTAGTGACCAAAGAAGCGGGGGAAAGTCTCCAAGCCTAAGGAGCCACCTCTGTATCCTTGTGGTATAAAGGAAGTCCGACAGATTCTCATGGAATAGATTAAGAACTACGATGTCGAGCTACCAACAGTGGAAAAGGAGCCAACTAGAGACGAAAAAAATAGCCCGACCTTCTGTGAATTTCATCGCCACTCCAAGCAAAACCTTAAGGATTGTTGGACCATGTGCCGACTATTTCAAAAGTGCTTAAAGAGTGGAGAGTTGGTACTAATGGGCGCCGAGGGCAATGTCCATGATCAACCTCTCATAGACTACGAAGAAGGTAAAGAGGTGCACATGGTGTTGTTCTACGACAAAATTAAGGATATAACAGAAGGAAACTTCGAAGAGTGGCCTAAAATCCAATTAAATCAAGAGACCTTAGAAGAGTGTCACGATGTGCCAGAAATTGACCCCTACACGAGTGCATGTATCTTAAAGGAAACAGTCAAGTTTAAAAATTTCTTTAATCAGTTGGGACTTACTGATGGTACCAGATTGGCAACCACCAAGGCCATCATAGACTTGCGTGCTGATGGGCTCTTAGGGCCCGAGAAGTGCATGCTGCGGAAGGCTTGGTGTCCCATAGTATCAAGAAAAGGTCTAATGCCATCACCTTCACAGAGCGGGATCGCCAGGTACCCTAGAAGCACAATCGTCTGCTCTACGTCACCACCAAGATCAATGGGGTACAGTTGAAAAGGACTTTTCTAGACAATGGGGGCCTCAGTTAATGTCATGCTTTGTCCATATATGAGCAGCTTGGACTTCGCGAGTCAAGTTTAGTCAGAAAAATGACTTTCATCGCTGGATTCGCCAGTAATAAAAGAAGGACCCTCGGGTATGTCACTGTCTCTTTGGTCATAGGGAAGGTGAGGGTACCCACGACCTTCCACATGGTCGATGCTCCTACAACTTATCATGCGCTCCAGGGGCACACTTGGATGAATGATCTAGGAGCAATCCCTTCTACGTACCACTAGTGCATAAAGATGATTTGGAATGGAAAGGAAGTGATGATACCCGCGATCGAGGACCCTTTTAGCAGCAATAAGGCACACTTGGCTGAGGAAGCACTATACGATGAAGTGGCTGAAGATGACGAAGTCACCTGTCCACTACAGCAGCCCTTGTCCTTCCCTATCCCGTCTTGGGAGGAGGTTCAGCGAGAAGTCTACATAACACTACGAAGGGTTAGTGTGAAAGAAAGGCTCGGAGAGTGGCCCCGAGAAAAAAGGCAAGTTGAAGAGCCCTCGCGAGAGGCGACCCCAAAGAGATGTATCCGTCGCGTCCTACCTGATGGGCGAGTCACTTACCAGTTATGATGGTGTAGGGGGACCACTTACGAGGCCGGGAGGGTGAGTCCCTGAGATGAGGTGCATAAAGCAGAGGCCAACATCACCGCGATGCCCACTAACGCGGTCCCCGCGCCAAAATGCATGAAGAATTGTCCTAAGCCACAGGAGCAGGAGCTCGAGGAAATAAACCTCGCCCCACTTGGGGAACCACCGCGACCAGTTTTCATTTGCAAGGAGATATCCCCAGAAAAGAGGCAGGCGTTCTTGGTACTACTAATAGAATATACTGATGTTTTTGCATGGAGATATGAAGAGATGCCCGAATTGGACCCAAGTCTAGTCTGCCATAAGTTAAACATTCGTCCCTCAGACAAGCCTGCCAAATAGCATTCACGAAACTACGCCCCTGAGGTGATGATAAAAATCAAGGAAGAGTTGGAAAAACTGTTGCGGGTTACCTTCATTAAGCCTATTCAGCACCCTGTGTGGCTGTCAAACATAGTGCCCGTCAAGAAAAAAAGTGGGGCCATCAGGATATGTGTGGATTTCAGGGACTTGAACAAGGCATATCTGAAAGACGAGTTCCCGTTGCCAAATGTCGACATTCTCATCAACGCTACCTCGGGGGCACGAGATGATGTCTTTCATGGATGGGTTTGTAGGGTACAATCAAATCAAGATGGCCGAGGAGGATGTAGAAAAAACAACTTTGAGGACCCCCTTTGGCAACTTTTACTATACAGTAATGCCTTTTGGGTTGAAAAATGCAAGTGCGACCTATCAACGTGCTATGGTCACTATTTTCCATGACATGATGCACGATATTATAGAAGACTATGTCGATGACCTTGTGAAATTGCGGAAGGAAGAGGACCATATGACATACTTGCGAAGAGTATTTGAAAGGTGTCGAAAGTATAACCTACGCATGAACCCCCTAAAATGTGCCTTCGGAGTAACAGTAGGAAAATTCCTCGACTTTCTAGTACATTGGCATGACATAGTTCCAGATGCAAGAAAGATAAAAGCTATCCAGAACATGCCCGAGCCTAAAAGCCAGAAACAGCTAAAGAGTTTCCTCGGGAAGGTGTCCTACCTACGGCGATTCATTCTAGCCCTTTCAGAGGTAACCATGTTGTTCACCCCTTTACTCAAGGAAAAGGCACTGTTCAGTTGGAACGTGAAGCAACAGCAGGCTCTCGACACAATCAAAAAGGCTATCGGCTCCACCCAAACTATGGTTGGACCACGAAAAGGCCAACCCTTGTTACTATACCTTATCTCCACTAGAAAGATTGCCGGAGGATTAATAGCACAAGAGGTGGAGGGTCTGGAAAAGACCCATCTATTACTTCAGTCGTATTATAAAAGATGTAGAAACAAGGTACCCCAAGGTGGAAAGGCATTGTTTGGCCTTGGTATTCGCAGCATAGAAGTTGCGACACTATTTTCTCACTCACGAAGTCAAGCTGATGACCAAGTGTGACCCTCTCAAGTATCTGTTAACGCGCCCCGCCCTGACAGGAAGGGCAGCGCGATGGCTTCTAGCTATATCAGAATTCGACATTAAGTGTGTAGCACCGAAAGCGATAAAAAGCCAAGCATTGGCTAACTTATTAGCCTATTTCCCAGATAATGAGTACGAACCGCTCAAAGAAGAGTTGATAGGAGGAGAACCAGAACAGGGGCCTCCTGTGGTTGCGACACCCTCAAAAACCACGGGACTCTCCACAACTGTGGAACTCGTATCTATCACGAAAATACTTACTACAATGGATGTCATACCCCCGACCAAGTGGCACTTAGCGTTCAATGGCTCATCTACCTTAAGTGGAGGGGGAACTGGAATAGTACTGACTAGACATGAAAGCAAGGAGAAAATAACTTTGTCATATAAACTAGATTTTTGATGCACTAACAACGAGGCAGAATATGAAGCTTTAGTTCTAGGATTACTCGCGATGCGGAAGTTAAGCATACGAAACATCCAAATTAGGGGGGACTCAAAACTTATCATTAAGTAAGTAACTAGGGAATATGGTGTGAAGGAGCCAACACTTGCCAGGTATAAGACATTGGTACAGAGGCTGCTAGAGGAGTTTGAGGAGGCCACCATTGAGCATGCCCCGCGAACAGAGAATAGGTTCCCTGACGTGTTGGCTACTTTGGCTTCAAAACTGGACATGGTAGAAGAGAAGACGACCATCCAAGTAAAAAGGCAAACACTGTCGACTCCTATCATTAAAATTTTTCCAGTCACAAACTACGAAGATTGGAGAACCCCTATAATGGAATAGTTAAAAAAAAGGACAGGAGAAATCCCGATTAAAAAACTGAGTCAGCTCACTATGATAGGTGGAATACTGTACTTTCGCGGCCCTGAGGGAGTTCTCCTAAGATGTCTTTCATAGCAAGAATCACGAGACAGGTTGGTCCAAGTCCACCAAGACACCTGTGAGGACGCAGACATCAGTGTCTATAGGAGATTCCAGAGGAAAGGATATTATTGGCAGGAAATGGCCAATGATGCCAAGGAAGTGCAGCAAAATTGTCTACGATGCCAGGAACACCCAAAATCCAAGGAATGCATCATCATAGAAGAAGTAGGGGACTGACGCCAACTGTACATCGACTTCCTCCGTGAAGGGTCACTTCCAACAGACAAGAGTGTCGCGACAATGGTCAAAAGAAGAGCCCCTAGGTTCTTTTTGAATAATAATGAACTATATAAAAGGGGGTTCAATGAAAAAATCCTCAGCCGTCTCGCGGGCAATGAAGTTTTGGAGGTGCTAAAAATATTATGTGCCACAGAGCACCAAGGAGGGGCGAAGCTACACACTCAGATGTTGGACTTAAGGTATTACTAGCCGAAGATGGAGGGGGAATGCATAGAGCATTTACGAAAGGTGTAATGTCTGTCAGAAGCACGAGGATCTCATTCACGTACCTGTCGCAAACTTAAGGACTTTAGCCACCCTATGACCCTTTCATACTTGGGCCAAGGACCTTATGGGACCCATCAATCCTCCATCTCACGAAAATATATGAATATTGGCCGCAACAGAGTTGTTCACAAAATGGGTGGAGGCAGTCCCCCTAAAAAGGGTGACAGGGAAGACGGTGGCCAACTTTCTAAAGAAAAATATAATTTGCAGGTTTGGGTTCCCTAAACACTTGTTGTTAGACAATGGCACCCCCTTCGTCAATAGAGACGTGGCCGCAACATTACAACAACATGGGGTGATCCACCATACCTCCACACCATACTACCCATAGGGAAATGGTCAAGCTGAGGCCACTAATAAGACCTTGATAAGGATCTTGAACAGAACCATCGAGGATGGGAAAGACTGGACTGAACAGCTTCCAATAGCGTTATAGACCTATAGGACCTCAAAGAGGAAGCCCACTAACACGACACCCTATTCATTGGTCTACGGCGAGGAAGTAGTACTCCCTGCAGAGATAGTGGTACCCTCCGCGAGGTAACCTCAGAGGTGAGGCACACAGCGTTAGAAGCACTTGACGAGCACTAAGACAAGGCACGGGAACACTTAAAAAAATATCACTGAAGAATGTCTAAGGCTTACAACTTGACGGTAAAGCCAAGGACCTTCCAAGAGGGTGATTTGGTGCTAAAAACAGTCCTAAGTGTTATGCGCGGCCTAATCATTCCTAAGTTTGCCCCCAAGTGGGAAAGACCTTTCGAAGTCCGTAAGGCTGAGGACAACAGATATTGTGAAATCGGACTCGTCGGGTCAGAGAAAACAATGGAAAAGTTTAATGCCAAATGGTTGAAGCAATATTACTCTTGAGGGATAGAAATGTAAACATCCATAGAAAACATGTAAACGAATTTTGGAAGACAAAAGTGTAAACATCGATTGATATGAATATATAAGAAACTTGTCATTTGGTTACATTTTGTGCAAAAAAAAAGGGGGAAATACATACATGAAAACAAGCTACAATAATCCACAAGCAAATGGTGCCTCTACGTCAAAATCCCCAAGGGCCCGCGCAGCCTGCAAGCGGTCCATGTGTAGCCGCTCATGGGTCCTCAAGGTATCAGGCAGTGCCTTAAATCTTTATTGCATGTCATCATATTCAACTCATAAATGGTCAACTAGCCTCCGTGAATGCTCGTTGTCGTACAAAATACGGGCATGAGCGATGCAGTCACCAATGATCAAAACAGTAATCCCAACACACTGCAAGTCTCAGATTACACACTCCAAATGGAGAAAGTCGTCTGGGCCGAGATCTTGCTGATTGATGCTGACAGGTGTACACCAAGGATGCCAGAAGATCTAAGATAAAAGATTGCATACGCTTATGCTGCATGGGTAAACGGTGAAGTATCATGGGGAAACATTGCAACAAATAATCCAAGAGTGGGATACTCCGTCAAGTGGTAAAGTACCCACCGCACCATAAAATAGTATCCTTTCCACAGTCCGGACCATTATACGGAGGGGGAAAGGAAAGCATAACAGTCCTAAAAGGTTATGCAGGACCACACTCATCAGAAACGCCGCTAGTGGTGGTGGAAATGCTCATAGTCGACTAGGATGCAAAGGCACATGCTGTAATAGTAGAAACGGGGTGCTCGACCTAGGGATGCCGAGTGATATGAGGCATGCCCCTCTGAGGCAAGGGAAAGAAAACACTGTCATGAGAGGGAATGGTCTGAATAGGCGCTAGAGGAACATCCGAGGAGACAGTCAAAAAAATAGGAACAATTAGTGGAGGCGATGGAGGTAGTGTCCGAGAGGGGGGCGATAGAGGAACCTGTAGCGGGGTAGTGCCTAGAACATCCGAGCAAGAGAACAAGGAAGGTGCCGAAAGAGGTAGAGTCACGTTGCTCAAGCTTGGAGAAACAATACCCGCAAAAAATTTATCACCAAAGTCATTCTGAAAAAGCATAATGTCACTGAGCGAAAGACTAGAAAAATTCGCATCTAAGAAGTCCAGGACAAAGGGGAAGGGGCTTACTTGATCGAGATTCCCAATGCCACCCTCATTGGTCATAAGGCCAAAACGGGTGGGCTTGTCAAGGGCTTCCCCTCCCCTAGAGGAGAGAGCTGGCTCTAGACTATCCACCCTGTTGGCGCCATTATAGTCAAACTTTCCTACGAGGTTAACGTCAAGTATAGAAGTAGAAGACTGACCCTCGAGGAAAGTCGCACCGACACCACAAACCTGGAGCGAAAAAAAAGAAGGGCAAAAAAAAGAAAGGTTAGTCTGGGATAAGGGGAAACATAACAAATAACAAAAGGAACAGTTTAAGTGTGTACCGCGGAAGAAAAAATAGCCTCCGAATGCTCTTCCATGCAGTGCGCGATGCCAAGAGAAGGAGGGCTCGACCCCTCAGCAATGCTAGAGGCTAGGGACTGAGCATCATCATCTTCGTGCGAAGCAATAGGGAGGAAAGACTGCCTCCCAGGGATAACAGTGCTAATAACACATAAGTCATCGTCGTCATTAGAATCACAACCGATGTAGATCCTCCAGGGAGGCAACACCATAGTAGATGTCACAGGAGGTTCATCTAGTGTGACTTCTGCGCCAAGGGATGTCCTAAGACAGCAAACTATGTCTCTAACGACCTCTCGTGCAAGAAGACCCTGGTGAAAGAATATATAGGTGCATGTACACGGTTAAAGAAAAAAGGGGTAGTATCAAAAAAAAAAATCCTAAGGGCCAAAACACCAAGCAATAGAATGAGAGTTTTACTTTTCGCAGACGGCGAAAGGGAGAGTTTGCACCTGGAGGGAGGGATTGCACGGGAACTAGCCGCCGCAACTGGGTCCTATGTGCCAAACAACTAGAGTGAGAGGTGCTAGCAGGCCTAACATCACTAGACTTCCCCAAGGCAACTCGTCGAGACTTCTTTGTGAGGCGTTCGTTAGCACGAATGAGGGGGCCTTGTTGTGGCTAAATCTCCAAGGTGCCCTCTCCCGTAACACCTATTTGAATAAGTGGATGATCAACCGGTACAAACTCGCTTAAACCCCTCTAATCCTCACCTTGGACTTGAAACTCCTCAAGTAGGAAAAGCCTTGGATGCTCGCATCTCGAGACAATACACAAGCCTTTGTCTCAAGAAAACATAATAATGAAGACGCCATAGCAGCCCAATAAATTCGATAATCTGGCGTAAAAACACCAACCCTAGATGCTGAAGGAATAATGATTGTTTCTGTCCTCAAGTAGCCTGACTCTGTTGGCAAATAAATAACAGTGCACGGTGTCAATGTAGCTCGGGGCATTCCCTAGAGTAGAGGGAACACCTTGGTCAAACCTCGACCTATAGGGCCACCCGATGTGGATTATAAACCACAAGTCTGGTGCCCTGGTCTCCAGGAAAGGGAAAGTATTCCTTGGTGGAGCAAGCAATAAAATCAAAATAGCATTCGGTCACGGTCTCAATGGCATCAACAATAATAACTACGAGCTTAGCGCGGTAATAAGAAGGTAGCTCGACCATAGGGTGATAGACTGCATAAGGACGAAAGATAAAATGTGACTCATCATCGAAAAAGAGACCTACTGACCTAGATATGGGGCATTCAGACCACTGCAGTGCCCAGGGAGAAGGACTACCACCAGTAGGTCGTTTGGCCTCTGGGACAGATGCCAGGAAACGTTCAAGTAATAAGAGTTGTAAGAAAAAGGTAGAGACGTAGCTACTAATGTCGTAATGCCCCATCAAAATAGAGGTTACCTCCTGCAGTTTGTCAAGGCAAAGGTACAGGTTCCCGAGAAATAATGGAGCCAAAGGGACAGCGTAGTCGCGAGCCAACCTAGCAGCCAGAGGAAAAATGCCAATGTTGATACCATCAGAAGGGGGGTCTAGTGTATTGTATCGCGTCAACCACATTACAATAAAGGCAGCCAAGACATGCTCACTTCGGGATCCAGGGCCATCTTGGCCAACACGCTCGAAACCTTTGCTCTTTGCAGGCTCGATGTCCCTAAAAAAGAATCTCACCCAAGATGTGTGAGTACACTTGTGCCCGCCGGCACTACCTCCAACACCAAGAGATGAAGGAAGTCTTGTTGCATCAGTAAAACAGTCAGACAAGTAAGAAACTGTGGCTGCCTCAGTAGGAGTGAAATCTTCGGAGGGGTAAATGGAATCTCCAAAAATGGGCAGTCGCATCAGTACCAAGACATCCTCCAAAGTGGGGGTAAATTCACCACAAGCGGTGACGAAGGTATGAGTCTCACGGCACCACCGAGAAATAAAAAAAAATAGACTGACATTATGTCGGTTAACACTAATCTGGCGGCACAACTTTACAGCAGAAATAATACCAACAGACTCCAGAGTTTTGCGAAATGCCCCATCTGCAAGAATGTGGTCAGACCACTTGCGCCAGTCGGCAAAAGGAGTAGATGAGGTCTCAAAGTCAATAAAAGAATAGGGGTAGTCTCCCCTCTCCAATGGAATCCTAAACACAAACTTGGGATCGATACAAGGGGCCCTATAAAGATGCACAGGGGATCCAAAAATAATGGATGAGTCGGATCCTCCCTCTCGGACACATAGCTACGGAGATACTCAAAAAATCGATCAATATTAGCACCAAGAAAGGGGGCGCGATACCACTCCTCAGACGGAGGTACTGGACCTATGCGAATATGATGATGATCAGTCATGAGAAAGTAAAAAAAGTATAAGTGGTGTGAAAAATAAAATATTTGAAAAAAAAAAGTCTTGGAAGAAAAAAAAATGTAAGACTATGATATTTAAAAAAAAAACAAGGTGTCAACACTTGCAAGAGAGTCAGACAACGTGCCAAGGTTCGATGAGAAAAATGAGAAGGACGAATAAAAGATGAGAAGTAAATGCGGTCTTCAATTTATAGGCCAAAAAAAAAGAGTGGAGGCTTATGCATAGAAATTAAAGAGGTTGCAGTATCCAAGGTGGGTTGGATGGTTATGAAGTCGCGAGATAAGAAGCTAGGGAGACGGAATAGTCGCGGTGACCGGTCACATTAATCAAAAGAAATGACAGCTGTCAGCACCCCTACGCATTAGCTGCTGCTGTCAATGACCAGCGGGTTGTCCAAGTTAGACATCCAGTCAATTTTAATAAATGGAGTACATGAAAACATATTATAATTAAGAAGATCCAGACGCCAATGTCAATGTCATTACCGTGTCAGACGCCAATCACTAGCAGTAGTACTGAGTGGTGAACAAATCGTGTTGTCCAAGCAAGAAGACAAGGGCAGGACAGTAAATAGATAGTGGGGCTCACCAATTGGAACAAGCTTTGATGCATTCTTTTTGAAGGAGTTACGGAAATGTGGAGAATGAAGCATTAAATGAAAAATGGGCCCACATGTTTCACTTGAAAATCATAAATGTATATATATCTATACATATACATACATATGGCCCATCATTCTATGGAAGTATTATAATGTTTTGGCAAACAGTTGGGGAAAGGATCTTGGCATCGGTATTGTCGCGGTAACTAATGGTTGGGGTTCTTTTTAAGGTATCCACTATTATTTTTTGAAACGTTCGATGGTCAAGAATTTTGAAGGAAATAATGGGTGATGGGATGTTTTCAGAATATTCCAAGATGAAGACACGTGTCTTCGGTATCATTGATTCTTGTTATCGAGATCACGTATACATCGGGTCACAAGTCCCCTCTATCCCGAGGTACTTATCATGGGATCGAGTGGCATCCAGTACGTTTTTATGTACCGACACGTACCCTCGGTCTGATATGGTACATCGGTCGCTAGGCCTCCCCCTCTCGGATTCAAGATGTACTTATTCCTCGGTTCCGAGATGTACCTCTTCCTCGGTACCGAGATGTACCCCTCTCATCCAGGATGAAGTTCTCTGCTCCAACAGAGCCTATTGATGCACTGGTCACTAGGCTAGACTAGGCTAGGTTAGCTATCATGACCTTGTCTTACACAATTGTGTCAGAAGGCACAGGAAGGCAGGGGCCACAACCAATGAGGAATGGACGCGTGGCATATTGTGTCACATTAGAGACAGAAAGACCGCATGACCTTGCTGACACGCGACTTGGGAAAACAAGTATTTAATTACACCATTCCCTTGATGAGACTGCATTCAATGCGGTAAGGCTCAGAAGTGAAAGGCAATAAATGTCTCTAAGGCTGGGCATTTATTGCATCCTCCCCGAGAGGAGCTCATTGAACCGTCGGCAGGCCGATGACACAGTCTTGATTGCTCGGGGTCCCGAGCAGTTAAGAGAGAAGACATTCCTCATAGGAATCAGTGCGTACGTTGCTTGTATCTAATGATCACTAACTGACCACACTGACAGCAATCATGAGTATTTGAGGTATAAATACTCCTCACTAAAGGCAAGAAAAATGAGGTGAAACTTTTGCTACAAATTATACTCAGTGTTTTCTTCTTCCTCTCTCTCAAAAACTGACTTGATCGTCGGAGGAGATACGCCAGAAAACACTACGGCGCCCTTCTAACTTGTTCTTCTTTGTTCCAGGAACCTTTCTTTAGCCTTACTGGATCGTTCCTTTGATCCGCGAGGATCTCCCATTATCGTTTCAGGTTACCACCCGATCTAACAGGTTGTTCCAAGCAGCGTGGTTGACCACCCAACTGACTCACTCGAGTTCACCAAGGGAGAGATCTGTTCTCGTTTTTATATTGTGCAAGATCTAGCACGCACAATCTGGCGCCGTCTGTGGGAAACGACTAGTTTTCCTAGTTTTTTCTCTATAAAGAACAGTGACCATGGTGAACACTCGACAAAAAGGGAAAGGTCCCCACCAAAGAAGTCTCGAATTACAAGCTCCCTGTAACCATGAAGGGAGGGATCACACTGATGGAAATAAAAATGCCTCTACTCAGTCAAGAGGGGTTACCCCTCAAACCAGTATAGGAATCAGGTCAGGGGGATCAGCCCCCTTGGCTCGTCAGCTGGCGGAGGTGATCGAAGAAAAGTTTGGTGATAGATTACGACAGCTGGAAAAGGACAATATAAACGTCCTAAGCTGGCTCAACGAATTTGCCGCCTCCGGCGAAGGGTCGAGGGACTCATTCCTTTCTCGTGGGTTCCCCGCCCGGATGCGAAAACGAAGGATCTAAGGAATCATTTAAACAACAAGACAGAAAGCTCCAAGGCCCCAAAGCGACCGAGAGCCAACGAGCACCCTCCTAACGACCATTCAAGGAAGGCAAGACCATTAGCCCTGGATGACCTCCGGCGAGGATTGTCTAGACGGAGGAAGGGAGATGAGTCCGAGGAGAATTCTACCCTATCCACACGGCGCCCAGAAAATGGGGGGCCTATTGATGAACTCAAAGACTTCAGAAGACATCCCGTCAGGGAGGAAATTGATCTCAGAGCCCGGTTGGAATCCAGGAGAAAGAGTAAGGCTGTCTAGAATGAGGTCGAAGACGAGGTCATACAAACACCCTTTACCAGGGAGATCGGAGAGATGGAGGTTTCAAGAAATTTTGTCGTGCCGAGGTTCAAAACTTATGACGGGCGGTCCGATCCCGAAGCCCATCTCAGGCAATACAAGCAGATGATGTCCCTCTATCATTCGGACCAACGGTTCTTCTGCCGAGTGTTTTCTATGAGCTTGGGGGACTCTGCGATGAAGTGGTTCGAGGCGCTTCCCCTCAACAGTATTGGATCGTGGAAGGAATTGACGAGGCAGTTCCTGGCTCGATTCATTACGGGGAGTAAGCGGCCCAAAGACGTTGGATCATTGCTAACGCTCAGACATAGGGAATCCGAGACCCTTCGCCAGTATGCCATCCGATACTGGGAAGAGGTTAATGAGGTAGAAGGCTGCTCGAAAGTCATGGCAGCGGCGTCTTTCAGGCTCGGCTTGGCGAGGGACACGGACCTGTACCGATCCCTGACTAAGAAGACTCCCTCGGATATGGGCGAACTGATGGCCCGGATAAACAAGTACTCAAGGATCGAGGACGAGATGGGAAGCAGCAAAGGCCGAACCCTCCAATCTAAGAGAAAAGAGAGGGAGCAGGAGGATACTCCCCGAAAGGGATTGCTACCCCCTCCAGGGGGTCGTCCAAAGGGGTTCATACTATGTTCAAGAAACCCATCTTCAAGTTGCTCCATAAAATCAAGCATGAGTTGTTCTTCAAGTGGCCGCCTAGGATGCAGAGCGATCCCTCCACCCGTGATCAAAAGGTTAGGTGTTCCTTTCACCGGGATTTCGGACATCGCACCGAAAGCTGCAGGGTATACAAATCGTTCTTGGAAAAATTGGTCCGAGACGGATACTTGAAAGAATACATAGAGCCCAGGCCAGAAGAGAGACACATCCTTGCCCCGACCGAGGAGCCGGACAACGTCATAGATGTCATCCATGTATGTCCCCTGGATCGCCCCACGTCCAAGGAACTCGAGTCCGACCTCAAGAGGGTAGCTTTTACAAGGAAGGTAGCCGAGGATGATGGGGGGCCACCCAGTAAAAGGGCCAGGACTGGTGAGCCCAGCATCACGTTCTCCGACGCGGACTTGACAGGCGTAGTGACTCCTCATAACGACGCCCTTGTCATAACCCTGAAGATAGGTAAATTCGACGTAAAAAGGGTGTTGATAGACTCTGGAAGTTCCTCGAAAGTGATGTACTCTGAGACTTTAAAACGGATGGGTCTTGGCCTCAAGGACCTCACCAAGGTCAGGACACCCCTCATCGGATTCAACGGCTCGTTCGCCCTGCCCGTAGGCAAAATCACATTGTCGTTGTCACGGGTCCCTTCATCATCAACACCGAGTTTGTCGTAATTGATACGGACTCTCCCTACAATGTGATCATGGACGAACATGGATGCACGCGTTGGGAGCGGTGCACTCCACTTACCACCAGAAACTAAAATTTGTCACGCCAGAAGGTATCATGGAGATCCGGGGGAACCAAGCGTCCACAAAAAATTATTTTTATTCAGCTGTTAGAGCCGGGGCGTTCACCCAAGAAAAGGGGTGAGCCCCGGAAGAGATCATGGAAAAATAGCAATCACAGTCCGGGCGTCCAGGAATGGATGACCCCCGGATAGACCCAACTGAGCGGTCGGTGGAGGACCTCAGGAAGGTGCCCTTGGTGGAGGGAGAAGAAGAAAGATATTTCTTAGTTGGGACCGCGATGCCCTCAGCCGAACAGGAGGAGATGATTGAGTTCCTAAGGGGAAATGCAGACGTGTTCACTTGGAACGCAATGAAAATGATGGGGGTAGACCCCGAGATAATCACGCACAAGCTGCATGTTGACCCGGCACACAAGCCAGTCAAACAGAAGCCACGACACATGGCCCCGCATCACGCCTGCGCGGTCAACGAAGAAATCGACAAACTCCTGAAGGCCAACGCCATTCGAGAGATACAGTTCCCAGAATGGCTGTCTAACACGGTTTGCGCAAAGAAGAAGGGGGCAAAATGACGTGTCTATGTAGACTTCACAGATCTAAACAAGGCATGTCCCAAGGACGACTACCCCTACCAAAGGTGGACCAGCTAGTGGATGCCACTGCCGGATATGAACGATGGACTTCCTGGATGCCCGAGCGGGATATCACCAGATCCCTCTTCATCCCCCAGATCAGGAAAAAACGGCGTTTATCCCTCCGAAAGGAGTTTACTGTTACAAAGTGATGTCGTTTGGACTAAAGAACGCCAGGGTGACATACCAAAGACTGATGAATCGGATGTTCAAAAAGCAGATCGACAACACCATGGAGGTCTACATTGACGATATGCTGGTGAAGAGCAAACGAAGTTGTGATTATCTGGCAGATTTGGCAGATACCTTCTCCACCCTCAGGGAGTACGGGCTGAAGCTGAACGCGGCAAAATGCGTTTTCGGAGTGGAATCGGATAAATTTCTCGGATATCTGGTCAGCCAACGAGGAATCGAAGCTAACCAGGATCAGATTCAAGCAATCCTGGACATCCGGAGCCCCCGAACTGTCCGAGAAGTCCAAAAGCTCACGGGGATGCTAGCAGCACTTAACCGTTTCGTCTCACGCTCCTCAGACAAATGCAAACCCTTTTTCGGAGCAATCAAGAGTGCTGGAAAGGATATGTGGAGCCAGGGGTGCGAAGACGCCCTGGTTGGAATCAAGGAATACCTAAGGACTCTCCCGACCTTATCCGTCCCTATCCAGGGGGAAATGCTCTTCTTGTACTTGGCCGTGTCTGAATTTGCGGTAAGCAGGGTACTTATTCGTGAGCATGAGCACTGCCAGAAGCCGATTGATTACATAAGCAAGGCGCTCCTGGACGCAGAGACAAGATACCTGTCCCTAGAGAAATTGGCTCTATCCCTGGTCACCACTACAAGAAAACTAAGGCATTATTTCCAGGCGCACCCAATTACGGTCCTTACCAATTAGCCCTTAAAAGCCATTTTGAGGAAAGCGGAACTCTCCGGAAGGATTTTCAAGTGGGCAGTGGAGCTGGGGGAACACGACATTCATTTCAAACCTCGAACCGCGGTAAAGGGTCAGGTGTTGGCAGACTTCATAGCTGAGTTTTCGGGGGAACATCCCGTTCTAGAAAGACTTCCTCCTCCCGACATAGCGTCTCCAACAAATTGTGAAGGATCGCCATGGCTTTTGTGTGTGGATGGTTCGTCAAATAGTAAGGGGTCCGGGATCGATATCTTGCTGATCTCTCCAGATGGGATTGTCGCAGAGCAGGCCGTTCGGCTGGGATTCAAAGCGTCAAATAATGAAGCTGAATACGAGGCCCTCATCTTAGGACTTCGGTTAGCTGAGGCAACTAGAGTTACGGACTTGATCGTGCATTGCAATTCCATGCTGGTAGTCAACCAAGTTAACGGAGAGTTTGAGACAAGGGACCCTAGAATGAAGGCTTACCATCACCAGGCGACAGCTGTAATTCAAAGATTCGGAAGGATTGAGATCAAACAAGTGTCCCGAGACAAGAACACGCATGCCGACGCCCTGGCTTGTCTAGCCTCGGCAGTGGAGTCCTCTCAGTCGCGCAGGATCACCATAGAATATCTTCCCGCATCCTGCATAGACCATGCTCCCGAGGCAATGGCCGTCCAGGAAGCACACAAGCCGCCCAGCTGGATTGATCCCTTTCTCAGGTTCCTAACAACAGGAGACCTCCCGGAGTGTCCAAGGGAAGCAAGGAAGATAAAACTCAAAGTCCCGAGATTTTGGGTCTCTCCGGATCAGAAGCTGTATCAGAGGTCTTTCTCAGGACCGTACTTATTATGTGTCCAAGAGGACCAAGTGGAAGACCTTCTCTATGAGGTGCACGAAGGAATATGCGGGGGGCACTCTGGGGGAGATCAATGGCACACCGCATCATGTCTCAGGGGTATTGGTGGCCGCGAATGCAAAGGGATGCGCGCGCATACGTCCAAAAATGCGACCAATGTCAGAAGTTCTCCCCTGCAATCAGGCAACCCGGGGGACTTGCACCCCCTGACCAGCCCTTGGCCATTCGCCCAGTGGGGGCTCGATTTAGTCGGACCCCTGCCTAAGGCTCCTGGAAATAGGAAGTTTCTCATTGTGGCCACAGATTATTTCACCAAGTGGGTTGAGGCGGAGCCGTTGACTCACATCCGTGACATAGATGCTAAAAAGTTCGTCTGGGAGAACATAGTCATCAGATTCGGGATTCCCCGGGCACTGGTGTCAGATAACGGGACTCAATTCACCGGCGGGCGTTTCAAGTCTTTCTGCGAGCAACTCGGAATCCGTAATTTCTACTCCACCCCTGCCTACCCCCAAGCCAACGGGCAGGCAGAGGCCTCCAACAAAACAATTATCAATGGAATCAAGAAGAGGTTGGAGAAAGCCAAGGGAACATGGGCAGATGAGCTATTAAACATTTTGTGGGTGTACAGGACCACCCCTCGGTCATCGACAGGAGAAACCCCATACTCCCTGACTTACGGAATGGAAGCAATCATACCTCTCGAGGTAGGGCTCCCGACCATAAGGACCCAAGCTTTCGACGCAGAGGGAAATGACCGTCAACTTGGACTGAATTTGGATCTAGTGGAAGAAAGAAGGGAGACAGCCGCCTTGAGAATAACAAAGTATTAGGAAAAGATTTTTCAACTGTACAACAAAAGGGTCAAGGAGTGAGAATTTTGAATCGGCGATCTGATCCTCAGAAGGGTAACGGCCAATACCCGTGACCCAACAGAAGGAAAAATGGGACTTAATTGGGAAGGGCCTTACAAAGTGATATCTATCGGAGGCGCCGGGTCATACAGATTAGAAGATATGAATGAAAAACTTGTAATGCGACCGTGGAATGTGATGAATCTAAAGAAATATTATTTTTGAGTATTATCTCCCTCAGTGCTTGTCAACGACAAGGATAAAGGGTAAGGCCATGGGGACAGAGTTTAAGGACTTCTACCCCCGAAACAAACACAAGAACAAGCCTCCTGGAAGGGCAAGGCCCTAGGGACAGAGTTCAAGGACTCCTGCCCCCGAAGCAAATACATGAGCAAGCCTCCTGGAAGGGCAAGACCCTGGAGACAGAGTTCAAGGACTCCTGCCCCCGAAGCAAATACAGGAGCAAGCCTCTGGAAGGGTAAGACCCTAGGGACAGAGTCCGAGAACTTTTGTCCCCGAAACAACCACGAGAGCAAGCCTCTTGAAAGGGCAAGGCCCTGAAGACAATTCAAGGAATCCTACGCAAAAAAGTGTACGTAAGAAAGTATTAAGTACTCAAAAGCTTTATTTCAAAAAGAGGGGCTTTGCGTCCCCAAGAACTACAAAAAAAGAAAAGTACAATCGAAAAGAAAAAAATTTTTCATCTTGCCCCGGACATCTCCAAAACATCCGCTGAGGGCGAATCGGCGTAGAAAGGTTGAGCAGCTTCGGGAGCAGGCAGAGCGGGAGGTACTTCGGCAACAGAGAGACCTTGAGGAATATTATGATCGAGGGCCTGGTCCGACGGGGCCTCATCAGACAAATCCACTATCACCGCCTCAGGCAGATCCGCCGAAACTTGCACCGGCGTTGGAATCTCGCTCTCGGCAGCAATCTCGGCTTCGGCCTGTTCCATCTCCGCCGAGGGCACGTATTTGTGCATCTGGAAGAGCGGGGAGTCTGACGGGATCCAGCAGACTGGAGCGCCTCGTCCCACCCCTTCTTGAAGAACTCCTTGCTATTTTCTTCAAGAGCGGGGAACACGTCATCGGCGAACTCTTCTCGGAGTTGCTCCTCGGACTTCCTGTTCTGTGCCTCGGCCCTGATCCTGTCCAGCTCCTGGGTCAGAGCCAGACAGCTTTCCTCTGAACCAACAGCCCTCTCCTCCGCCGCAGAGAGCCGCTGCGTCTGCTCTGTGATCCTCCCCTCAGCGTCGGCAAGGGCAGCACTAAGCTTTTCAGCGCCGACCTTAGCCAACTCGGCATCCTTGAGGAGTTGCTCGATTTGAGCAGCCTGCCCTGCGAGGGTGGAATCCCTGGCAGCTACGTCCTCCTTGGCACTGGCAAGGGCACCCTCTGCTTCTTCCTTCTGCTCTCGGACCCGCTGGAGGTCCATCCTAGCCCCATGATACCGCGCCGCTATTATGGAGATCTGTTGGGTGGCCTGCAAAGGAAAAGGCATGTCACTAAAAGGAAAAGCGGCTAAAAAAAAAAAACTGAAGCAAAGATGAAACTTACCACCAGGGAATTCTGGATGATAGAGCGAAACAACACGTTCGTTGATCGCCCCCTGTGAGCCACCATGTCGGCCTCGAAATGCAGCGTCTCACTCACTGCATTGGCGACATGGGGGTCCTGCAAAATGGAGTCGTCGACCCTGATCACTCGGTTCATGTGATCAGTGGCTCGAGGATTCCACTCCGCGGCTTCCACTGTCGGCGGAAGGGGAGGAGGAGTCTGCTGTTGCTGCTGTTGTTGCTGCTTGGCTGTTGTTGCTGAGGAACAGGGGGCAACCCACGGCCTCTCCCACTTTGATGCTGAGCGGAGGGGGCCCTGGATCCCCTGCCAAGGCCATCGTGCCTATGTTTGATCCTCCTCTCCTCCTCTACCTGAGGATCCCGTTCACGCACTTGACCCCGACTAACGATTCTTGAGGATGGGGTGGCGCTGGTCCCTACAGATGGGGCCCCACTGGTCGATCCTCGTCCCCTCCCCGCAGCGAGGGCTTGCCTCTGCCTTAGGAACCCTAGATCAATGCGGGGCGTGCTGGACATAGCTACCTCGAGGGCGTCCTCGGCGTCTAGAGATTGTAGGATTTGGAAGTCCGGCCACGAATCTCTCCCCGAAGTCCCCACCTCGGCGTGCGAAGGATCCAAGTCCTCTCTGACCCCGAGCTCTTCAACTATACCCTCTACTTCTGCCTCCGAGGCCCGGTCAGGGTCTTCTTCCAAGTTCTCCTCGACTTCTTGCCCCACCGCCTGATCGAAGAGTTCAGACCACCGCGAAGGCTCGAAAGGCTGGGGAAGCTGTGAAAACTTCTTTATATCCGGGAGTATAATTCAGGAGGATGTGGGCAGCCCGGCCGAGCCCGTCGTCACCAGTGAATCTCCAAACGGTGACTAGTCCGCAAAGTTCACCAACGACCGGGGTGGAGGAGCTGTTTCCCGAGGGGAGATGTCTGCACAAGCAAAAAGAGGGAGTGGGTCATGAGCACGTAGAAAATCTCAAAAACAAAATAATAGACCCCGAAGGAACCGACGTACTTGTCGTTCTCCATTCCAAAGGGCATAACAAGCTTCATACTCGGGACCGACACCTCTCTTGCCAAAGATCCTTGAAGATGAGTAGGTCATCCTTGTACCCCTTGTCCGAGTCAGGAAGGTGAGTTACGAGGTACATAGATGGGTCCCTGGCTTTGAGATAGAAGTGTTGTTGAGGCGTAACTCTCAAGAGGGAATAGCAAAAAGGATATCGTTCATCCCGACGTTTACCCCAAGACGCCTATTGAGCTCTAGGACCCCCATATTATCCTAAAGACATTAAGGCAACACTGCCCGGGAAGAGGCGGAAATGAGAGAGGAACTGGAGAAGCGAGGGGGGCAAAGGGAACCTAAAATCCCCCCTTCTATGATGACTTTGGTAAAAAAAGGAATTGCGTCCTCGGTACCGAGGGTACCGGGTGCACAGCCGGGTATAATCCTCTATGTCTACATTCGGGGAACGCTGTACTTACCCTAAATCTATTAATTTGTTCACCACCTTTTACTTTATACTTCCCTGG